>WNWK01005518.1:0-55179 GCA_009830355.1 Cherax destructor | reverse complement strand
AAAGTTCTGTTCCTAAGACCACATCAGTAAATGAATTTGTCGCTAAGCAAGGAGCATACTACAGTGGAACCCCGGAGTTTGTAGGCATCGGAGTTCGTAAAATTCTGAGTTCGTGACATTTTTTCGGAAAAATATTGGTTCGATGTTCGTTGATCCGCTCGGAGTTAGTAATTCGTCCTGGACGCGTACGCATGGCCCGAGCGGCCCAACACTTCATTCAGAGTCAGTGTGCCATTGTTAACCAGTGAGTGACTGCCACCCATGCATTCCCACGCATTCATACCATACATTTTGTCATTATTCCATTGTTTTTAGTGCTTGCAACTGCTAAATAAGCCACCATGGGCCCCAAGAAAGCTCCTAGTGCCAGCCCTTTGGTAAAGGGCTGAGAGGGGAGAATGTCTTAAGTGATTCAGTGATTCTACGATATGTTATGATACTAAAACAGCAGGAGTTGATAAAGGCTATAGCACCAGCCAGCGATAAAGTGTAGCATTAACCCTTTGACTGTTTCGGACGTATATATACGTCTTACGAGCCAATGTTTCGGACGTATTTATACGCCTAAATTCTAGCGGCCTCAAATCAAGTGGGAGAAAGCTGGTAGGCCCACATGTGAGAGAATGGGTCTGTGTGGTCAGTGTGCGCAGTATAAAAAAAATCGGGCAGCCAGTGGTGCATTGTGGGAAAGCCATTTCAGTAGTCCATGTTCAGCATCCCTAGCGTAAGAAATATCTGACTCCCCGGCGAATCTGGGACTCTTCTCTTCCCCAGTGATAGCTCTAACACAGATGGAAGTGTCTCTGAAGATGAATTTCATGGTTTTGAGGAGTTTGTGACCGAAAGCAATGCCCAGGATACCAGAAGGAAAGAAGGAAGAAAGAAAGAAAGGAAGGAAGAGATGAGAGGAAGGAAGGAAGGAAGATATGAAAGGAAGGAAAGAAGAGATGAAAGGAAGGAAGGAAAGAAGAGATGAAAGGAAGGAAGGAAAGAAGAAGGAAGGAGGAAAGGAAGGAAGGAAAGAAGAAAGAAAGAAAGGAAGGAGAGATGAGAGGAAGGAAGGAACAAAAGAAGTAAGAAAGAAAGGAAGGAGAGATGTGAAGAAGGAAGGAACAAAATAAGTAAGAAAGGAAGAAAAAAAGAAGGAATGAATGAATGAAGGAAGAAAGGAAGAGATGAGAGGAAGGAAGGAAGGAAATATGTAAGAAAGGAAGGAAGGAATGAAGGAAGAAAGGAAGCTAGGAAGGAGGTTGTGGGGAAGCAGACATGGGTCCCCTTTTGTGTTGACAGGTTGACAGCAGTGAGGGTGGTGAGTAATGGTATAATATGTCATTTTGACAGCTGCCTTACCCTGACTCAGCAAATTTAGATGTCCACACACACAGCTTCAAGCGCTAAGGGAAGTAGGTAGGCAAGTAGGTAGGCAAGTAGGTAGGCAAGTAGGTAAGTAGGTAGGCAAAAGGTAAGAGGTAGCAAGCAGGTAGCAAGTAGGTAAGCAAGTAGGTAAGCAAGTAGGTAAGCAAGTAGGTACGTAAGTAGGTACGTAAGTAGGTACGTAAGTAGGTAGGAAGGACTGTGGGGAAGAAGAGCAAGGGACCCCATGGGTGTTGACAAGGCAGTGAGGGTGGCGAGTGGTGGTATAATATGTCATTTTGACAGCAGCCGCACCCTGACTCAGCATATTTATAAGTCCACACACTCACAACAACCAGCTTCCAGAAGCTATTATCAGTTCTATGAAGTGTCCAGTGACTATATATGCGTATATATAGAAACCAGAAGGAAGGAAGGAAGGAGATGAAAAGAAGGAAGGACGGTATGAAAGGAAGGAAGGTAGGTAGGAATGCAGGAAGGAAGGAAGGCAGGAAGGAAGGCAGGAAGGAAGGAAGGTAGGAAGGAAGGTAGGAAGGAAGGAAGGAAGGAAGGAAGGAATGACGACCCAGAAACAACAACCAGCTTCCAGAAGCTATTATCAGTTCTATGAAGTGTCCAGTGACTATATATGCGTATATATAGAAACCAGAAGGAAGGAAGGAGATGAAAAGAAGGAAGGACGGTATGAAAGGAAGGTAGGTAGGTAGGAAGGCAGGAAGGTAGGTAGGAAGGCAGGAATGAAGGTAGGAAGGAAGGAAGGTAGGAAGGAAGGAAGGAATGACGACCCAGAAACAACAACCAGCTTCCAGAAGCTAATAGCAATTCTATGAAGTGTCCAGTGATTATATATGCATATATATAGAAACCAGAAGAAAGGAAGGACGAGATGAAAGGAAGGAATGTAGGAAAGAAGGTTAGAAGGAATGTAGGAAGGAAGGAAGGACGGAATGATGACCCAGACACAACAACCAGCTTTCAGAAGCTTATAGCAGTTCTAGGCACGTGTCCAGTGACTGTGTGTATATATAGAAACCAGAAGGAAGAAAGGAAGGACGAGATGAAAGGTAGTAAGGAAGGAAGGAAGGTAGGAAGGAAGGAAGGAAAGAAGGAAGGAAGGAAGGAAGGAAGGAAGGAAGGAAGGTAGGTAGGTAGGTAGGTAGGTAGGTAGGAAGGAATGTAGGAAGGAATGTAGGAAGGAAGGAATGACGACCCAGACGACCATGAACCTAGGATAACTACCTAACACAACTGCCTGCTGCTACTTTGAAGAAAACTGCTCAGAAGAGATGTTTTGTCTGTGCATATACAAAAAAACACCCACAAAAATGCAGAGACACTCGTTTTATGTGTGAGGAATGTAAAACACCACTGTGCATGGAACCATGTTTCAAAGAGTTCCACAAGCTGCAGAACGTCTATGAACATGTCCAGTGACTGTACATTTGTATATATATTATAGAACAATAGTAATAAAGATTTTTTTGTATTGTTGGTTTGTGTAAACAAGTTTTGTAAACAATATAAAGATACTAATGTTTATGCTATTATTGTGTTGCATACAACGAATGTATATATATATACATTGCACCTTACCTTGGCCTCACAGGCCACATAAGTTACGTAAAAAAAGAAAATAGTGAAAAAAACAAGAAATCTACGAATGGAAGTAAACAAATGTTTACCGAGTGAGTGGCATTCGCCGCTGTTGCCATACGCGGCTCATTTTCTGCCAACTTTACACCTCCATATCTCGGTAAATATTGATGGCAAAAATCTGTTTTTAGGACCAAAACAATCAGAAAAATAATCTTAACATTTTGATAAGAAAAAATAATTTTTTTTTTTTTCGAATATTTCCCGACATAGAATGACAGTTTCAGAAAGGGGTCTCCGACAGTCAAAGGGTTAATTAACAGTGTAGCAAGTAAGTTAAGCGATTAAGTGATAGAAAAATGATGACATGAAACTTAACTCCTCCAATGTTGTTGGAGTTATATAGGGCGACTGACAACACAGCCGTGTGTCTGGCGGCCATCACTATGTAACGCGTATCTTTCACTGGCCTTTATACACCCAACAACAAACCACAACACCGTCCTCACATTCGTAATGATATTTTATTCATTCTAGAGTACAGTGGACCCCCGAGTAACAAACACCCCGGAAATCGTACAATTATGTAAGTATAATATTGTAAGTACTTGTGGAAGTGTATTTTTGGGGGTCTGAAATAGACTAACCTACATGACATTATTCCTTAAGGGAGTAAATTCATTCAGTAATGGCACTTGAGCAGGTTTCTGGAATGAAGTTTTTACATTACTCGGGGGTCCACTGTATATGTCATGTTTCCATGTTATTAATATTGTTTATTATGTCATATTAGATGAATTGTGATAGATAAATAAGCCATATACGTAGTTTATATTAATGTCATTTTGAAGGACTATCTTGTCCTGTCCACAAACACACACCCCTGTTGCTGGCACAGTTCCAAACATTCGCCAGAAACAGAACTCTCTGGAACACTTTTTTGAGCAACAGGGGTCCAGTGACTCTCAAGCTGGTCCTAGTGGCATTAAAAAACAAAGAAGGGAAGTAACCCAGGAAGAGGACCTGGTGCCTGAAGTGTTAATGGAAGGGGATTCCCCTTCCAAACACTAGCAACTACTACTTCCTCTCCCCTCCTTCCATCTTCCACACATCAACAACTCTTCAATAAAGGTAAGTGACATGTTATTATTGTTTTATTCTTCATGTCTCCTTGTTTTCTGTGTAATTTAATGTATATTTAATGTACAAAAATATTTTATTTTAATACTTTTGGGTGTCTGAAACAGATTAATATTATTTCCATTATTTCTTATGGGGAAAATAGATTCGGAGTTCGTAATATTCGGTGTTTGGAGCGCCCTCTGGAACGGATTAATTACGAACTCCGGGGGTCCACCGTATAATGGTAATGGGTCTGTGTCAACCATCTTTGATATTGTTTTAATGTCACCTTTGAACCATTTATAATATTTTTAGTATATTTTTAAATGTTTATACAGTACAGTGGAACCCCGGTTAACGAAAAAAATTCATTGCAGAAGCCTGCTCAAGTGCCATTACCGAACGAATTTACTTCCTTAAGAAAAAATGTCATTTAGGTTAGTCTATTTCAGACCCCCAAAAATACACTTCCACAAGCACTTACAATATTATACTTACATAATTGCACGATTTCCGGGGTGTTCGTTAACCGGGGTTCCACTGTAGTGTAATGTACATGTATATCATAATTAATGGAATAGAGGAAATCAGCTCTAATATACATTATTTAGGTATGCATACTGGTCAGAGAGCCCATTGTAAGTCCGAGTTGTGAGTAAACGTGTACGTTGCTAAGTGAGGAGAGGCTGTATAGAATAATATAATGCATCTTTAATTTTAGAGGGAATTGGTGGCTGGATTTGGACCCATGATTGTAAAAATTGGCAAATTTTAATCCAGAATTCTAATAAACCATACCGCGGGTGGGGTTCGAACCCGCGGTCAGTCTCAAAACTCCAGACCGTCGTGTAAGCCACTGGGCCAGCTAGCTTCAATAAGATTCATCCGAACCCCACCCGTGGTATGGCTTGTTTGCAATCGTGTCATTACGATTTCGTGAGTCAGAATTCTAATACAGTGGATCCCCGGCTAACGAACACCCCGGAAATCGTACAATTACAGTAGACCCTCATTTAGCACGACTTTATGTTGCGCGTTTTGGGTATTACGCGATTGAAGAATTGCGGCACATTTTTATCTAACACGACGTAAACCTTATATTACGCGATTCGCTGGAGGGGAAAAATTTTGAGCCCGCGGTCGCCTGCAGTAGGTTAAACCATTGAGTCAGTGGGGGTCCTACTAAGGGTGGCTATGAGCCACAACAAGTGTTTAATGCTGATGAGACAAGTGTTTTCTGGAAGAAAATGCCAACATGAACTTATATCAGTCAGCAAGAGAAAAGTGCACCAGGCTTCAAGACAGCAAAGGATCGCTTCACCTTGCTCCTTTTGGGTAATGCATCAGGTGATTTCAAGTGTAAGCCCATGGTTATTTACCGCTGTAAGAATCCTCATGCTTTGAGGAAAAGGGAATTTGTTTTTCCTTCGCACAAACTAAGTTTATTCAGGTATACAGAGATAGTTACATTGATTATCATACATAGCAGCATATGTGTAGAGAACCTAGGATAACCCAAAGTGTTATCCTAGAGAACCTAGGATAACCCAAAGTGTTATCCTAGAGAACCTAGGATAACCCAAAGTGTTATCCTAGAGAACCTAGGATAACCCAAAGTGTTATCCTAGAGAACCTAGGATAACCCAAAGTGTTATCCTAGAGAACCTAGGATAACCAAAGTGTTATCCTAGAGAACCTAGGATAACCCAAAGTGTTATCCTAGAGAACCTAGGATAACCCAAAGTGTTATCCTAGAGAACCTAGGATAACCCAAAGTGTTATCCTAGAGAACCTAGGATAACCCAAAGTGTTATCCTAGAGAACCTAGGATAACCCAAAGTATGTAAGTATAATATTGTAAGTGCTTGTGGAAGTGTATTTTTGGGGGTGTGAAATAGACTAACCTACGTGACATTATTCCTTAAGGGAGTAAATTCGTTCGGTAATGGCACTTGAGCAGGCTTCTGGGATGAAGTTTTTTCGTTAGCCGGGGTCCACTGTAATTCTAATTTTAATACACAATTCTTCCTCCTTAAGCCATGCGTGTCGTAAGAGGCGACTAAAATGCCGAGAGCAAAGGGCTAGTAACCCCTTCTGTATAAATTACTAAATTTAAAAAGAGAAACTTGTTATTCTTTTTGGGCTGCCCTGCTTTGGTGGGATACAGCTGGTTTGTTGAAAGAAGAAAGAAGATTTAAAAAATGGCAAAATAGTTTACAATATAAATACAGTTGTACCCCGAGTTTTGAACAGCTCCCAACTCTAACAATTATGTAAGTGTATTATAGTAAGTGCTTTTGTAAGTGTATTTTTGGGGGTCTGAAACGGACTAATCTAATTTATATTATTCCTTATGGGAACAAATTTGTTCGGTAACGGCACTTGAACAGCCTTCTGGAATGAATTATGGCCAAAACTCGGGATACCACTGTACCAACATTCTAATTGTGTTCATTAAATATGAATGCAAATATTTTTCTATTGTATTTCTCTTCTTTATGACAGTATAAATAACCAGATCATCTTACTGTGTTAGTCACCTCTGTTTCTTGCTGCCTTCTTTCCTCTCATTAGTTTGTTTTTAAGATGTGGAGTGTCATGATACCTATTTAGCATGGTTCTCTTAGAAGTGATTGTTAGTGTTTTGGGGAGAGGTGTGGGCTTGTATAAAGTTAGAATTGTCACAGTAGCTCTCTGCTGATGACTACTCTTAAGAGAATAAAAAGTTGGAGTAATTTAGAAGAGTCGCTTTAGCCTACTTCCAGGAGTCTTCCCAAGAGAGGGGAGTTCCACATGGCAGCTTTTGAGCTTTCCTTGTTTTAGTTATAACTGAGGGTTCATTTGGAATTGTCTCTACCTGTGTCCAGGTTTCTTTGTTAATAGAAGACCTGGTAGTTACTACTCTGCATCCACACATTAGGCGGCCTGTTGTCATCTTCATGTGGCATTGGACAATATTACAGTGAGAGATTCCTGTCAGCTACTGGTTTTCTACCTTGAAGATGATGTCTGTACATTTTTACCTGATCTCTGGTGTAGATACTGCTAGTGTGAATATAACTTTCAGGTCTACTTCACCTATCCATCCCTACTACATTTGGTGGAGCCCATTTTCTACCTGATCTTATTTTGCACTAGGGCATTCTAAACATTCCTCTTGGTCTCTTCCACGTAGATTGTTGAATGTATTTCATGAGGCATTAAACCCATGTGCAGTCATTCAATGCAAGGAGTGAGGAAAGCTAGATCTTTTGTCTGCTAATTGCATGCCTAGCAACTCTACTCAACTTCGTTGTAAGGGAAATTCCTTTGCTATTCGAATGAGGTTTCCTATGTCCTTCCATGTTTGGAACATGTGTGAACTGTTCAGTGAGTTTGGGTTCTACCTGATGAGGATATGTGTTGTGCTCTACCAAGAGTCCTCTGTTTTCACCATGGAGTTTCATGTTATCTTCCTTACTCTTGTTCTAATTATTGGCTCTGTGGGTGACCTGATTCAGTCTACTGGAGCTCCATTTGTTCTGGTACAGTATGTTTCAGTGCATCCTATGGTTTAAGAGATTCAGGAATGGCTCTTTTGTTTCCACTAAACACAGAATTGGAACTGTTGGTGAAAGGGCCATATTAATAGTCCTAGGTAATGAAAGGGTGGACAAGGAGATGAGCTTTATGCTGTAGTAACCTTTGCATTGCACTGACATTTTGTGCCACATTCATCAGTACAGTGGTCCCTCGGTTTTCGCCGAAAATTCGTTCCAGAATGCTGCTCAAGTGCCAGTACCGAACGAATTTACTTCCTTAAGAAATAATGTCACGTAGGTTAGTCTATTTCAGACCCCCCAAAAATACACTTGCAACAGCACTTACGAAAATACACTTACATAAATGTTCGAGTTTGGAGATGCACGAAAACCGAGGGACCACTGTATATCCTCACAGCATGGTGAACCTTGCAGATAAGCAACATGTTATACTGAGTTAGGCAGGATGTGGGGTGCTTATAGGTGATCTGCTCTTTTTTGCATAAATATTGTGCACATTTTAGTAGGTTGATAGACAGCAACTGTCCAGGGAGGTACTACCGTCCTGCCAAGTGAGTGTAAAACGAAAGCCTGTAATTGTTTTACATGATGGTAGGATTGCTGGTGTCTTTTTTCTGTCTCATAAACATGCAAGATTTCAGGTACATCTTGCTACTTCTACTTACACTTAGATCACACTACACATTCATGTACAAGCATATATATACTCACCCCTCTGGGTTTTCTTCTTTTTTTTACTAGTTCTTGTTCTTATTTCCTCTTATCTCCATGGGGAAGTGGAATAGAATTCTTCCTCCGTAAGCCATGCGTGTCGTAAGAGGCGACTAAAATGCTGGGAGCAAGGGGCTAGTAACCCCTTCTCCTGTATATACGTATTACTAAATGTAAAAGGAGAAACTTTCGTTTTTCCTTTTGGGCCACCCTGCCTCGGTGGGAAATGGCCGACGTGTTGAAAGAAAGATTTTAGCCATTTGCCTGTGACTGGTCTTTTTGCCTAATAGAATCATTGAGGTACCTACTGGTACCTGTGAAACTTTAGGTAAGCCCCTTATGAATTTAACAGATGCAGAGAAAGCAGGAGAAATATCAGAGCTAGAACAAATAGAGAGATTGTTTATGGCTCACATTGAGTCAGTGAAACATCTAAATTATTGGGAACGCCTTCAAGTTTTGAACATGTACTCATTGGAGCGGTGGAGAGAGAGATACATGATAATATATACAGTGGAATCCCGAGTTTCGAACTTAATCCATTCCAGGAGCTGTTCTAAACTTGAAACGTTTGAAACTCGAAGCAATATTTCCCATTAGAAATAATGTAAATACAATTAATCCATTCCAGAAACCCAAAAATATTCACAAAAAATACATTTTAATGAGATAAATTATAGTTTTACATACACACAACAATTGTACATTGTAGTTATTAATAAATAAATACAAACATTTAAATAAACATATAAAATAACATTTTTACTTACCTTTATTGAAGATTGTTGATGGCATCTGGAAGATAGGGAGGAGGAGTGAGGAAGGGCTTAGTGTTTGGAAGGGAAATCCCCCTCCATAAAGACTTCAGGTAACAAGTCCTTATCTGGGGTTACTTCCCTTCTTTTTCTTTTAATGCCATTAGGACCAGCTTGAGAATCACTGGACCCCTGTCTCGAAAAAAAACTGTCAAGAGTCCTCTGTTTCTGGCGCCTCTTTAAGATGTCCCTAAAATGGGACAGTGTTTTGTCACTGAACATGTTGCAGATATGGCTTGTTTCAGCTTGCTCAGGGTGGTATTTTTCAGCAAATGATGGCACTTTATTCCACATTGCACAAATTTTCTTAATCTCTGAAGAAGGCACCTCATCCACTCCCTCTTCCTCCTCCTGTGAAGCAAGTTCCTGAACTCTGGTCTGATGCTGTTCCAGTTCCAGCTCTTCCAGCTCCTCGGTGGTTAGCTCTTCATTGTGGTCATCCACCAACTCTTCCACATCCTCACCACTTGCCTTCAACCCCAGGGACTTGCCCAATGCCACAATACTTTCCATAACAGGCAGAGGGTCGTCAGGGTCAGAGTCAGCCTCAAACCCTTCAAAATCCCTCTCTTGGACACAACCTGGCCACAATTGTCTCCAAGCAGAGTTCAAAGTCCTGGAAGTCACTCCCTTCCAAGCCTTCTATAAGGCCTATGGAGTTTTAGATATTGAAGTGATTCCTCCAGAACTCTCTTAATGTCAACTGAGTGTCTGAGGTCACTTCAAAGCACTTTTCAAACACTGCTTTTGTGTAGAGTTTTTTTGAAGTTAGAAATGACCTGCTGGTCCATGGGCTGGAGGAGAGCAGTGGTGTTAGGAGGCAAGAACTTTTTATAAAACTGAAGTCCTTACACAGTAGGTCTACCAAGTTTGGAGGATGTGCAGGAGCATAGTCCAGTAACAGGAGGCACTTGAGGTCCAATTTATTTTCCAGGAGGTATTTTTTCACACTGGTGCCAAACTCTTCATGGACCCACTCATTGAAAATTTGCCTTGTGACCTATGCCTTATGATTAGCTTTCCACAACACACACAATCTATTCTTGACAACATTGTGTTTCTTGAACACACTGGGATTTTCTGAGTGATACACCAGTAAAGGCTTCACTTTAAAATCCCCACTAGCGTTAGAACAAAACAAGAGAGTTAGCCTGTCTTTCATAGGCTTGTGTCCTGGCAGTGCCTTTTCCTCCTGAGTAATGTAGGTCCTGTTGGGCATTTTCTTCCAAAACAGGCCTGTTTTGTCACAGTTGAACACGTTTGGGTTTCAAATTTTTTTTTTTTTTTTTCCTTCAAGTCTGCCGTTTCCCACCGAGGCAGGGTGACCCAAAAAAGAAAATCCCCAAAAAGAAAATACTTTCATCATTCAACACTTTCACCTCACTCATACATAATCACTGACTTTGCAGATTCGCTCAGATACTACAGTTTAGAAGTCCCTCCAAACTGCCAATATCTCAAAACCCCTCCTTTAAAGTGCAGGCATTGTACTTCCCATTTAAAGGACTCAAGTCCAACTAAATCAATTAACTGGTTTCCCTGAATCCCTTCACAAAATATTAACCTGCTCACACTCAACAGCTCGTCAGGTCCCAAAAACCATTTGTCTCCATACACTCCTATCTAACATGCTCACACATGCTTGCTGGAAGTCCAAGCCCCTCACCCACAAAACCTCCTTTACCCCCTCCCTCCAACCTTTTCGAGGACTACCCCTCCGTCCTTACCCTACAGATTTATAGGGGAAGGACGGAGGGGTAGGGGTCCTTGGTATTACTATATAATATTGTGTGTTTTGGATTTTGCCCCATTGAGTCAGTTAACTAAATTTTATTGTTATGGGATAAGCCATGCCTCAGATATATGCAGTATATACTGCTAGTTCATATAAAATGCCTGCTGACTTTCATATAGCAAGAGGTACAATATTATAACACAAATGTTCATGGTACTTTAATACCTTGTGTATTTTAGGCTGATGGATATGTTATTGGAAGCTGCATCAAACACATTCCAATTGCTGGCCGAGACATCACCTACTTTGTCCAAAGCTTGTTGAGAGAGAGGGAACCAAATATTCCACCACAAATGAGTATGGAGACTGCTAAGGCTGTGAAAGGCAAGTGTATTTTTATTATATTTTGTTTTTAACTGACTGTAGCTGTATACTGGAATATTAATGAAACAATAATTCTGAATTTGTGATGTTTAGCAGTCATTAAGGCATTGGTTTTCCTGGATCATTGTTTTTAATTTGGGATTAAAAAGAGTAACTTTATACTACTGTTTGTTTTGTTTTATTCTTAAATCTGTTACTCACTGTTGTGGTTGTTTACAGAGAAATTTAGCTATATCTGCCCAGATATTGCAAAAGAGTTCAACAAGTATGATAGTGACCAGTCAAAATGGATCAAGAGATATGAAGGAAAAAATCCAGTGAACAACCAGACCTTTGGTATTGATATTGGCTATGAACGCTTCCTAGGACCCGAGATCTTCTTCCATCCAGAGGTATTAATGTCGACAAGTTTAGGTACACTGCTATAGTAGATTATTAGACGATAATTATCCAGGGAAGGTGCTACCTTCCTGTTAGTTGAATGAGAAACAAAAGCTTGTTATAAGTCATGCACTGGCAGACTTGCTAGTCCTTCTATTTAGTCTTATTATTAACATGACACTTAAATTTCTGACTCCTTTCAATTGGAATGCACTTTACCTTTATCTTCCTATGGTTTTTCAGTAGTTCTTATTCCTGTAGTGTTTCCTTTCCATTATTCCTGGGAAAGAAGGTTTATTTTTGCTGTAGCTATGCTTGTAGATAAAAAACCTGGAAATGAGTTTTTACCCCCTTTTAACCCTTTCAGGGTTTTTGACGTACTAGTACGGCTTACGCACCAGGGAGTTTGACGTACTAGTACGCCTAAATTCTAGCGCCCACAAATCAAGCAGAAACAGGCTGGTAGGCCTAGATGTGAGAGAATGGGTCTGTGCAGTCAGTGTGTGCAATATAAAAAAAATCCTGCACCACACAGTGCATAATGAGGAAAAAAAAACTGACCGTGTTTTTGGTTTAAAACAGCGACTTTGCAGTCTCTTTTCGTATGGTATTTATGCTTGTATTCTCGTTTTCTTAGTCTCATTTGATAGAATAGATGATATATTACAGAAATAGAGATAATTTTGACTGGTTTCACGATGACAAGTACCTTGAAACTAAGCGCAAAGTAGCGAATTTTTTTTATTTTTGCCTATGTTCAAGAGTAAACAAATCACGCCATGCGTCCAATACACACCAACTGGGTAGTCTAATATTCTTGCACAAGTGCGCTGATATTATTTATACCGTTTTTACAATGATGCAGTAGTATACATACCAGAAAATCTTCAATTTTTTGTGAGAATAAAAATTCAAAATGGAAAGCAAAAGTAATGCAATAGGAGCCTGGAGACGTGACTAATGAACAGATAAAATGTTATTTTAGTGCCAGGAATGTCTGTCTTGTTTATTCTGGACCCTATTTTGAAATTTGTGTGAAATTGGCAATATTGTCAATTTCTGACCGCTTTATTGGGTAGTTGAAATCTGTAAATTGATGGTTTCTTGTACTCAATCGATAGAACAAATGGAATTCTACAATAATAGCTATGATTTTCGTAGACTGAGACATTGGAATTGGCTGAAAATAGGTCTCAAAGTGGGCAAAATCGCCGATGCGTAAATATCTTCGATACCGCTAACTTTGCGAGAGCATAATTCCATTAGTTTTTCACCAAATTTCATACTTTTGGTGGCGTTATGATCGGAAAAAGATGCTCTATCATTTTGTAAATTTCTTTTTTTTTTTTTTTTCCGTAAATGTTTCGACCCTGAGGGAGAGCAAAGAATCGAGGTCTCGACCCTGAAAGGGTTAACCCTTTGACTGTCGCAACCCTCAATCCTGAGTGCCATTCTGTTGTCGCAAAATATTCGAAAAAAAAAAAAATTCTTATCAAAATGTTAAGTTTATTTTTCTGATTGTTTTTATCCTAAAAACAGATTTTTGTCATCAATACTTACCGAGATATGGAGGTGTAAAGTTGGCAAAAAATGAACCGCGTATGGCAACAGCGGCGACTGCCGCTCACTCGGTAAACATTTGTTTACTTCCATTCGTAGATTTTTTGTTTTTTTCACTATTTTCTTTTTTTACATAACTTATGTGGCCTGTTAGACCAAGGTAAGGTGCAATGTATATATATATATACATTCGTTGTATGCAACACAATAATAGCATAAACATTAGTATCTTTATATTTACAAAACTTGTTTACACAAACCAACAATACAAAAAAAATCTTTATTACTATTGTTCTATAATATATATACAAATGTACAGTCACTGGACATGTTCTGCAGCTTGTGGAACTCTTTGAAACATGGTTCCATGCACAGTGGTGTTTTGCATTCCTCACACATAAAACGAGTGTCTGCATTTTTGTGGGCGTTTTTTTGTATATGCACAGACAAAACATCTCTTCTGAGCAGTTTTCTTCATAGTAGCAGCAGGCAGTTGTGTTAGGTAGTTATCCTAGGTTGATGGTCGTCTGGGTAGTCATTCCTGCTTTCCTTCCTACATTCCTTCCTTCCTTCCTACATTCCTTCCTTCCTTCCTACATTCCTTCCTTCCTACATTCCTTCCTTCCTTCCTTCCTTCCTACCTACCTTCCTTACTACCTTTCATCTCGTCCTTCCTTTCTTCCTTCTGGTTTCTATATATACACAGTCACTGGACACGTGCCTAGAACTGCTATTAAGCTTCTGGAAGTTGGTTGTTGTGTCTGGGTCATCATTCCGACCTTCCTTCCTTCCTACATTCCTTCCTTCCTTTCATCTCGTCCTTCCTTCTGGTTTCTATATACAGTGGTACCTCGAGTTACGATGGTCCCCAAAATCGCCCTTTTATGTAAGTTTATTTTTTTAAATGCTTTTGTAGGTATATTTTTGGGGGTGTAAAAGGACTAGTCTATTTTACATTATTCCTTATGGGGATAAATTCGTTTGGTAATGGCACTTGAACAGCATTCTCGAACGAAAAAATATCGTAACTCGAGGTACCACTGTATTTTTTTTTTTTTTCAACAAGTCGGCCGTCTCCCACCGAGGCAGGGTGACCCAAAAAGAAAGAAAATCCCCAAAAAGAAAATACTTTCATCATCATTCAACACTTTCACCACACTCGTACATAATCACTGTCTTTGCAGAGGAGCTCAGATACGACAGCTGAGAAAAGTCCCTCCCAGCTGTCACTATCTCAGACCCCTCCTTTAAAGTGCAGCCATTGTACTTCCCATTTCCAGGACTCAAGTCCAATTAAATCAATTAACTGGTTTCCCTGAATCCCTTCACAAAATGTTACCCTGCTCACACTCCAACAGATCGTCATGTCCCAAAACCATTCGTCTCCATTCACTCCTATCTAACACGCTCACAAATGCTTGCTGGAAGTCCAAGCCCTCGCCCACAAAACCTCCTTTACCCCTTCCTCCAACCTTTTCTAGGACGACCCCTACCCCGCCTTCCTTCCCCTACAGATTTATACGCTCTCCAAGTCATTCTACTTTGATCCATTCTCTCTAAATGACCAAACCACCTCAACAACCCCTCTTCAGCCCTCTGACAAATACTTTTAGTAACTCCACACCTCCTAATTTCCACATTCCGAATTTTCTGCATAATATTTACACCACACATTGCCCTTAGACAAGACATCTCCACTGCCTCCAGCCTCCTCCTCGCTGCAGCATTTACAACCCATGCTTCACACCCATATAAGTGTGTTGGTACCACTATACTTTCGTACATTCCCTTCTTTGCCTCCATGGATAACGTTCTTTGTCTCCACAGATACCTCAATGCACCACTCACCTTTTTTCCTTCATCAATTCTATGGTTAACCTCATCCTTCATAAACCCATCCGCTGACACGTCAACTCCCAAATATCTGAAAACATTTACTTCTTCCATAATCCCTCTCTCCAATGTGATATCCAATTTTTCTTTATTTAAATCGTTTGATACCCTCATCACCTTACTCTTATCTATGTTCACTTTTAACTTTCTACCTTTACACACTCTCCCAAACTCGTCCACTAACCTTTGCAACTTTTCTTTAGAATCTCCATAAGCACAGTATCATCAGCAAAAGTAACTGTGTCAACTCCCATTTTGCATTTAATTCCCATAATTTAATCCCACCCCTCTCCCCAACACCCTAGCATTTACTTCTTTTACAACCCCATCTATAAATATATTAAACAACCATGGTGACATTACACATCCCTGTCTAAGACCCACTTTTACCGGGAAGTAATCTCCCTCTCTCCTACACACCCTAACCTGAGCCTCACTATCCTCATAAAAACTCTTTACAGCCTTCAGTAACTTACTACCTATTCCATACACTTGCAACATTTGCCACATTGCTCCCCTATCCACTCTATCATATATATGCCTTTTCTAAATCCATAAATGCAATAAAAACTTCTCTACCTTTATCTAAATACTGTTCACATATATGCTTCACTGTAAACACTTGATCTACACATCCCCTACCCACTCTAAAGCCTCCTTGCTCATCTGCAATCCTACTCTCTGTCTTACCTCTAATTCTTTCAATAATAACCCTGCCATACACTTTACCTGGTATACTCAGTAAACTTATTCCCTATAATTTTTACACTCTTTTATCCCCTTCCTTTATATAAAGGAACTATACATGCTCTCTGCCAATCCCTAGGTACCTTCCCCTTTTCATACATTTATTAAACAAAAATACCAACCACTCCAGCACTATATCCCCCTGCTTTTAACATTTCTGTCATGATTCCTCAATTTCAGCTGCTTTACCCCTTTCATTCTACGTAATGCCTCACGCACCTCCCCACACTTACATCCTGCTCTTCTTCACTCCTAAACGATGTTGTACCTCCCTGGCCAGTACATGAAATTACCGCCTCCCTTTTTCATCGACATTTAAAAGTTCCTCAAAATATTCCCGCCATCTACCCAATACCTCCAGCTCCCCATCTACTAACTCCCCTACTCTGTTTTTAACTGACAAATCTATTCGTTCCCTAGGCTTTCTTACCTTGTTTATCTCACTCCAAAATTTTTCTTGTTTTCAGCAAAATTTCTTGACAGAGCCTCTCCCATTCTTTCATCCGCTCTTCTTTTGCACTCTCTCACCACTCTCTTCACCTTTCTTTTACTCTCCATATACTCTGCTCTTCTATTAACACTTCTGTTTTGTAAAACCTCTCATTAGCTACCTTTTTCTTTTATCACACCCTTTACTTCTTCATTCCACCACTCCTCTTTCCTCCTGCACCCACCCTCCTATAGCCACAAACTTCTGCCCACATTCTAATACTGCATTTTTAAAACTATCCCAACTCTCTTCAACCCCCACTACTCCTACTTGCACTAGCCCACCTTTCTGCCAATAGTTGCTTATATCTCACCCTAACTTCCTCCTCCCTTAGTTTATACACTTTTACCTCTCTCTTACTTGCTGTTGCCATTTTCTTTTTGTCCCATCTACCTTTTACCCTAACTGTAGCTACAACCAAATAATGATCTGATATATCCGTTGCCCCTCTATAAACATGTACATCCTGAAGCCTACTCATCAACCTTTTATCCACCAATACATAATCCAACAAACTACTTTCCTTACGTGCTACAGTAGACCCTCATTTAGCACGGTAGTTACGTTCCTGAAAACGTCGTGTTAGCTAAAATCGTGTTAGATAATTAAAAGAACTTATGGGAAAAATAGGGTTACGTTCCTGAGAGTCCCCAAAAAGCCAAACAAGTTTTTTTTAGTAAACAGATCTTACAAATATAAAAGAGAATATGTAATTGTAGTTCATTATCGTGATGTATTATGTTGTTTTTACTGCTTAAGACTACAAATGTAACAGAAATAATAGTATTTACCTTAAATTGTGGGTGCTGATGTTTGTGGATGATTGTGAAGAGAGTGGAGAGTTATGCTGTGGCCCTACTGGGCTGAGGTGGATAGTAGAGATTCTGGAACTGAAGTCGATGGTTGTACTGAGTGTCTCTAACTTTAATAGTCATTCAGTAAGTCAAGTCATTCAGTAAGTCAGTCAAGTCATTCAGTAAGTCAGTCAAGTCATTCAGTAAGTCAGTCGTCATTCAGTAGTCAGTCAAGTCATTCAGTAAGTCAGTCAAGTCATTCAGTAAGTCAGTCAAGTCATTCAGTAAGTCAGTCAAGTCATTCAGTAAGTCAGTCAAGTCATTCAGTAAGTCAGTCAAGTCATTCAGTAAGTCAGTCAAGTCATTCAGTAAGTCAGTCAAGTCATTCAGTAAGTCAGTCAAGTCATTCAGTAAGTCAGTCAAGTCTTCAGTAAGTCAGCCCATTCAGTAAGTCAGTCAAGTCATTAGTAAGTCAGTCAGCAAGTCATTCAGTAAGTCAGTCAAGACATTCAGTAAGTCAGTCAAGACATTCAGTAAGTCAGTCAAGACATTCAGTAAGTCAGTCAAGACATTCAGTAAGTCAGTCAAGACATTCAGTAAGTCAGTCAAGTCATTCAGTAAGCTCAGTCATTCAGTAAGTCAGTAAGTCATTCAGTAAGTCAGTCAAGTCATTCAGTAAGTCAGTCAAGTCATTCAGTAAGTCAGTCAAGTCATTCAGTAAGTCAGTCAAGTCATTCAGTAAGTCAGTCAAGTCATTCAGTAAGTCAGTCAAGTCATTCAGTAAGTCAGTCAAGTCATTCAGTAAGTCAGTCAAGTCATTCAGTAAGTCAGTCAAGTCATTCAGTAAGTCAGTCAAGTCATTCAGTAAGTCAGTCAAGCTCATTCAGTAAGTCAGTAAGTCATTAGTAAGTCAGTCAAGTCATTCAGTAAGTCAGTCAAGACATTCAGTAAGTCAGTCAAGACATTCAGTAAGTCAGTCAAGACATTCAGTAAGTCAGTCAAGGAGCAAGGTGAAGCGATCCTTTGCTGTCTTGAAGCCTGGTGCACTTTTCTCTTGCTGACTGATATAAGTTCATGTTGGCATTTTCTTCCAGAAAACACTTGTCTCGTCAGCATTAAACACTTGTTGTGGCTCATAGCCACCCTTAGTAGGACCCCCACTGACTCAATGGTTTAACCTACTACAGGCGACCGCGGGCTCAAAATTTTTCCCCTCCAGCGAATCGCGTAATATAAGGTTTACGTCGTGTTAGATAAAAATGTGCCGCAATTCTTCAATCGCGTAATACCCAAAACGCGCAACATAAAGTCGTGCTAAATGAGGGTCTACTGTATATCATACCTTGTATATTTATTTATCCTCTTTTTCATAAAATATGTATTACTTATTACCAAACCTCTTTCTACACATAGCTCAATTAATGGTTCCCCATTTACATTTACCCCAGGCACCCCAAATTTACCTACTACTCCATCCACAACATTTTTACCCACTTTAGCATTAAGATCCCCAACCACAATTATCTCTCACTTGGTTCAAAACTCCCCACACACTCACTCAACATTTCCCAAAATCTCTCTCTCTCCTCTACACTTCTCTCTTCTCCAGGTGCATAAACACTTACTATAACCCACTTTTCACATCCAACCTTTATTTTACTCCACATAATCCTTGAATTTATACATTTATATTCCTTCTTTACCTGCCATAACTGATTATTCAACATTATTGCCACTCCTTCTATAGCTCTAACTCTATTTGAAACCCCTGATCTAATCCCATTTATTTCTCCCCACTGAAACTCTCCTACCCCTTCAGCTTTGTCTCACTTAAAGCCAGGACATCCAGCTTCTTTTCATTCA
Source organism: Cherax destructor (assembly GCA_009830355.1). NCBI lineage: Eukaryota > Metazoa > Arthropoda > Malacostraca > Decapoda > Parastacidae > Cherax > Cherax destructor. The sequence continues at coordinate 36,175 of WNWK01005518.1, read as the reverse complement.
TAACATCTACAATCATCTTTCTTATCATTCGCACAACATCCACGCACATTCAAACATCCCGCTTTGACGGTTTTCTTTTCTTTTAGTAAGCTATACAGGAAAAGGGGTTACTAGCCCATTGTTCCCGGCATTTTAGTTGACTTTTACAACACGCATGGCTTACGGAGGAAAGATTCTTATTCCACTTCCCCATGGATATGAAAGGGAAAAGCAATAAGAACAAGAACTATTAAGATAAAATCAAAGAAAACTCAGATGAGTGTGTATACATAAACGTGGACATGTTTGCGTAGTGTGACCTAAGTGTAAGTATAAGTAGCAAGACGTACCTGAAATCTTGCATGTTTATGAGACAGAAAAAAGACACCAGCAATCCTACCATCATGTAAAACAGTTTCAGGTTTCTGTTTCACAGTCACCTGGCAGGATGGTAGTACCTCCCTGGGTGGTTGCTGTCTACCAACCTGGACACTTCACACTGGACACTGGACACTTCATAGAATTGCTATTAGCTTCTGGAAGCTGGTTGTTTCTGGGTCGTCATTCCTACCTTCCTTCCTGCTTTCCTTCCTGCCTGCCTGCCTTCCTTCCTGCCTGCCTTCCTTCCTGCCTGCTTGCCTTCCTTCCTGCTTGCCTTCCTGCCTGCCTTCCTTCCTGCCTGCCTGCCTTCCTTCCTTCCTACCTACCTTCCTTCCTACATGCCTTCCAATCTTCCTTCCTACATTCCTTCCTACCTACCTTCCTTCCATACCGTCCTTCCTTCCTTTCATCTCCTTCCTTTCTTCCTTCTGGTTTCTATATATAGTCACTGGACACTTCATAGAACTGACATTAGCTTCTGGAAGCTGCTTGTTGTGAGTGTGTGGACTTATAATAAATATGCTGAGTCAGGGTGCGGCTGCTGTCAAAATGACATATTATACCACCACTCCCCACCCTCACTGCCTTGTCAACACCCATGGGGTCCCATGCTCTTCTTCTCCACAGTCCTTCCTACCTACTTGCTTACCTACTTTCTTACCTACTTTCTTACCTACTTGCCTACCTACCTACCTACTTACTGGCCTACCTACTTACCTACCTACTTGCCTACCAACCTATTGCTATTGTTCTATGATATATATACACATATATAATGACTGGACACTTTCCATCAACTTCCCTTAGCACTTGAAACTGTGTGTGTGTGTGTGTGTGGACATCTAAATTTGCTGAATCAGGGTAAGGCAGCTGTCAAAATGACATATTATACCATTACTCACCATCCTCACTGCTGTCAACCTGTCAACACAAAAGGGGACCCATGCCTTCTTCCCCACAACCTCCTTCCTAGCTTCCTTTCTTCCTTCATTCCTTCCTTCCTCTCATCTCTTCCTTCCTGCCTTCCTTTCTTCCTTCATTTATTCCTTTTTTTCTTCCTTTCTTTCCTCCTTCCTTTTTCTTTCCTTCCTCTCATCTCTTCTTTCCTTCCTTCCTCTCATCTCTTCCTTCCTTACTTTCTTTCTTTCTTCCTTCCTTCTGGTATCCTGGGCATTGCTTTCGGTCACAAACTCCTCAAAACCATGAAATTCATCTTCAGAGACACTTCCATCTGTGTTAGAGCTATCACTGGGGAAGAGAAGAGTCCCAGATTCGCCGGGGAGTCTGGTATTTCTTACAGCTAGGCATGCTGAACATGGACTATTGAAATGGCTTTCCCACAATGCACCACTGGCTGCCCGATTTTTTTTTATACTGCGCACACAGACCCATTCTCTCACATGTGGGCCTACCAGCTTTCTCCCACTTGATTTGAGGCCGCTAGCATTTAGGCGTATAGATACGTCCGAAACAGTGGCTCGTAAGACGTATATATACGACCGAAACAGTCAAAGGGTTAATTCTATACTGTTACTAATTATTTATTATTTTTATTAACACATCGGCCATTTCCCACCAAGGCAGGGTGGCCTGAAAAAGAAAACTCATCATCATTCACTCCATCACTATCTTGCCAGAGGTGTAGTTACACTATACAGTGGACCCTCGGTTAACGAATACCCCGGAAATCGTGCAATTATGTAAGTATAATTTTGTAAGTTCTTGTGGAAGTGTATTTTTGGGGGTCTGAAATAGACTAACCTACGTGAAATTTTTCCTTAAGGGAGTAAATTCGTTCGGTAATGGCACTTGAGCAGACTTCAGGAGTGAAGTTTTTACGAAACTCGGGGGTCCACTGTAGTTATAAAACTGCAACATTAACACCCCTCCTTCAGAGTGCAGAGTCCTTCCAGGACTCATTCCGGCCTACCGGTTCCCTGAATCCCGTCATAAATGTTACCTTGCTTACACTCCAACAGCACGTCAAATCCTAAAAATTTTGTAGTTGGGCTGTTTGGATGTCATTGCATATAATATGAATGCTAAGGAGGAATAAAAGAAAGTATCACAGCATTGATGTAGATACAGCTTTTGTTACAAACAAATAATTACAAAGTCAGCATGTCATGTCAGCCATAACCACTTTTCTTGGCTACAGTATTTTGACACAGTGGACCCTCAGTTTTCGTTGAAAATTCTTTCCAGAATGCTGTTCGAGTGCCGTTACTGAACGAATTTGTTCCCATAAGAACAAATGTAAGTTAGATTAGTCATTTCAGACCCCCAAAAATTCACTTACAAAAGCTCTTACAAAAATACTTACATAATTGTTCGAGTTTGGAGGTGAACAAAAACCGAGGGTCCACTGTATCTAAATGGCACATTGTTGGCAGCCATTTAACTTTATAAGTACAGTGCATGTTGTAGAAAAAATAAATTATCAAATTGAGACTGTATGAAGAATAAATTACATTTTTGAATTTTAGCAGTGCTATCAGAAGGCAATTATTTCCAGGTTGTCATTCTGATATACACTTTAATTTCAGTTTGCCAACCCCGACTTTACGATTCCAATCAGCGAAGTTGTAGACAATGTGATCCAGAACTGTCCTATCGATGTGCGTCGCCCTCTCTATAAGAATATTGTTTTATCTGGTGGATCAACCATGTTCAAAGATTTTGATCGCCGCCTGCAAAGAGATGTAAAGCGAATTGTTGATGCTAGACTGCGAATCACAGAACAACTTAGTGGTGGCCGCATTAAGGTGTGTTCTAGTATTAAGCTACTGTTATGTATAAATTTTAATTATTTTGTGATTTCAGATATACTGTGTTTATTTGTATTGTTTTTACAGTTAGAAAAATTTCTGCTTCAGCTACTGGAAAAAGTAGAATTTAACATTTATAATTGTATAATTATTTATTTTCAGCCCAAACCCATCGATGTAAATGTTGTTGCGCACAAGATGCAGCGTTATGCAGTTTGGTTTGGTGGTTCTATGCTTGCATCAACTGTAAGTATCTTTTATGATTTTTTTTTTCTTCAGAATTTTTGTTGCTCATGTGTAAAGTAATGTGGTTATTTTGTAACTTGTACAAGGCCCTCATTGATATCTTAGTTCCACATTTTATCCAACTGTTACCTAGATGAACAAAATAAATAATGTACATTGTAGAAAATATACAACATACCATGTATGCATACATAGCTTTATTGTATATATAATGGTGCCTTTATATTTAAGGAGGTTACATTCCTGGTAACTGCAATTATCAAAAAAAAAAACTGTGAAAGTACTCTTGACCACCACCAGAGCACGGGTGGGGTATAGTGCTTACATTGGCCATCATCCTGAGTAATACACTGCTAATTACCTCCTTCACAGTTGTAGATACAATTTAAAATATATGCAGAATCATTGAGGGGAAGCAGGGATGGGAGGTTGTGAGAGAAAAATTTGTGTGGGGGGGTTGCACCACAAGTGAACCACAGTAGCACCCTCATGCATAGAAGATGACCAGCTAATTTGTGTGCGTGTTTTAAAAGATGTTGAAGTTTTGTGGAGGGGGATTGCATTTATCTATTTAAGGTTGGGTTAAATTCAAGCTCCTAGTCCCACCTGTTAACTGTGGTGATTGAGCCCTGTCATATGTTTTCAAACTGAGCTTGCTTTGTTGTGTCATTGCTCAGCTCATTACATTTTATTCACTCTTACATTGAAGAAATGTTTCCTAATATTCCTGTGGTTGCTTTGAGTATTCATTTTCCAACCATTAATGAAAAAGCTTCCTTTCCTCTCCTTTACAAGTGACCCTAGTGAGGGGCTCTTGATCCAAGGAATTGGACATGACTTCCCTTTGCTTGGATCAAACATCTGTGCCTCCCATGTTCCAGGGTGCTGTATGATCCCTACAGGTTTAGTACTTCCGCCCATTATTATTATAATAAAAAAGTGCTGCATGCATCCCCCATGATTGCAATTATATAATACAAACTAAGGGAGAGGGTGGAAATTTTGTCAAGACTATAGTTGGTAAAATAAATTTGTAACACAATATTGGCCATTTTCTTTGAAATGAGTGAAGGTTGATTATATTGCTACATGTCAGCAGATGAGTGTGAAAAATTAAATGAGCCATAGAATAGATGAGGGGGTGGGGGAGGTAGGTGTACCCACTTTATTGTGGTTGCAGGGGTTGAGTCATAGCTTCTGGCCCCTGCTGTGTTGAAGTATCTTTGGAAAAAAAAGTTTAGAGGCAAAAAAAGGCAGTGAACCAGAAATTGAAAGGAACTGTGTGGTATAATTCAGAGGGCTGAGGACGGGTTGGTGGTTTGGACATGTAGAGCATGGAAAGGGATAGAATGATAAATGTTGCAAATATGGGTGGAAGGTCAAATGGGTAGGGGTTGCCAAAGGAATAGTTGGAGGGAGGGGGTAAAAGAAACTTGGAGTCTTAGGGGGTTGAGCATCCAGCATGCTTAGGTGAGCATGTTAGGTAGGAGTGAATGGAGGTAAATGTTCTTTTGATGCATATGCTGTTTGAATGTGATCAAGGTAACTGTGAAGGGATTCAGGGAAATCAGTTGGCTAGTATTCCCCTTCCCACCTGGAGGTCACTCTGAAAGAGGGGGTGGGAATGTTAGTGAGAGGGTAATTTTAATTGTGATGTCAGCACACTGTTGGTGAGAATGAATGAATACGTAATGGTGAATGTTTTCTTGGGTCACCATACCTTGGTGGGGGGATTGCTGTTAAGGTAAAGACTAAAATATTTAATGGGTGTTGTGCATACTGAAATACTGGTTACTTTTGCACTGCTTTCTTTTGCAGTTTATATAGACCTGTTTGTAATTGGACAACTAATGATCTTTAATATTGTTTGTTTTTGTAGCCTGACTTCTACCAGGTGTGTCACACGAAGGCCGAGTACGAGGAGAAAGGACCGAGTATCTGCAGACACAATCCAGTGTTTGGTGCCATGGCATAATTATGGATGGAGATTGTTTGTTCAATCAAGTAATGTATTTGAAATGTTTGTTGAAGAGAAATTCTTGGAATATTAAGGATTACTTTGGGTAATCTGGCCTTGTTGTTGAAGTGTTGTGAATTTGAGAGTATTTGTGAAATTGTTGGAATGAATGTAGTAAAGAATGTGCCATTGTAGTGAAACTTGTTACTCCCAAGTCAATTTCTGTATATATATACATACTCCCATATGTTTTGAAGATTTTTTTTCTTTACTTCCAAAGTGTATGAATACCTTGGCTACTACATGTTCTTAGTGTGTTTAATGCCAAAATATTTATTGTTTTAAATGAGGTAATACCCATTTCATTTATTTAGTATTACTGTTCTTCATTACGTAGACCTGTTAAATAAGATTGATATAAATTCGTTAGTTGAATACTTTTTTTTTATCAATAATTCTTTTATTATTGATGAATTAGGTGCTCAAGTGAATAGATGAACCTATAAATAAAAAAAATTATTTTATGTTCAAGTGAAAGAAAGGTAATTTGTTTATTGTACTTGCCCATAAATTTATGCTACAAATATTTGCTGTGGGTTGTTACATTAATTTTTTTTGTAAATGGTAAATTAGTTTCCTTCATGCATGTAGCATGGTTGATTTTTTTTGTGTGACTTTGGTTTATAAAATGCCTGAAGTAAAGTACATGATAATTAGTGATTGTGAAGAGAAATTGGAAATTAGGAAGTGATAACAAACATGACCTTTGGGCATATTATTGAGTAGGAAATATTTACTGCATGATCATTTCTCTCTTCAGGCATGGATATAATTTTACCAATATATTCTAGGGATCTTTCAATCAGTAATATATGAAAGTTACAGCTTCATCACCTAGGGAAATATTTTAAGTGTTGTGGGTTGCAAATCATTCCTTACAATAATTTAGTTATGAGCCTTTTCTTTTCTATAAATATAAATTTCAACATTTTTTTGTATGTGTTTATGTACCAATTTACCTGGTGCTTCAGTTCCTTGTTACTGCACTATATCAGCAGCGATGGCATAGCAACATTGTTGTATTAAAAATACAGATCCATGGATCAGTTGCAGTAAATCACAAATGAAATATTGTACCAAAGTCCACGTTGTACAAGGAAAGTGTCGTAAATTTAGAATAAAACAAGCTGGGAGTCAGTGTATGAAAGCTTCTACCCATAATTACACATTCCCTTGTCTTTAGCAGTCATGTACTTACTCTGGTTGTATTTTGAGAAAGTTATATAGTGAATGTATTATTATAATGAATGGGGAAGCGCTAAACCCGTAGGATAATACAGCGCCTGTGGTGGGGGATGTGGAAGGTATTCAAGCTCAATTCAGGGAACTGTAGCACTGATCCAATTCCCTAGATCAAGATTATTATAATCAAAAGAAGCGCTAGACCACAAGGGTTATACAGCACCCCCCTAGATCAAGAGCCCCTCACCAGCCTCAAGGAACCTTCCTTGAGGAGTGAATGTATAATCTTCACTGTGGTGCAGTTGTTGAGGATTTTGTGGGTGACTACAGCTTAGGCTGTATAAAGATGTGTATTGGCCACAGCTCAAAGTTCTACCCCTTAAGCAACAGCCACCACACTTCCCACACCATTTTATTACAATACTACTGCATTTTTCTTGGTATTACTTTCTCAAATGCTTTCATCTTTAGCATATGTTTGGATGGTATAGGTGTGGGGAGTCACTTTGTTTGATACAATTTGGTAAGGAAAAATTACTTCCCCCCCCCCCCCCCTCCCCGTGTTGAAGGCAGGTGGTGGTAGTTGATACTGCCTACCCTGAGTTTGTACAGTTGTTTTACAGGGCCACATTAATCTTCTCCACACATTTGTATATAAAAAAGCATCAACAATCAGAATTTAAGGTATGATAAAGTTGTTTCTTTTGACTTTATAGCTTATTTTCAGAGAACATATAATTTTGGCTTACAGAGCAATTATCATGTTGCCATACAAGCTGAATGTAAATTCATCGTTGCTGTAACTTTGCTAAAATCAATCTCGTCACAAAAATAATGTTTGTCATTTGTTAAATAATAACGGTAAACTAAATTTATGCTGATAAAGATGGGTTAGATAAGATTGTGCTAATTTATATTACATTAATTTTTAACAAGCCTAGGCTGCTAAGTCAGTTTTGGCACAAACTTGTATGCAATGTTATTTACAAAAATATATAAATCATTAGTTGATATATTTCTGAATAATAATGCGAGAAAATCTTTTTATTGTATATTTTTGTGCCTAAAGAACCCATTACATTAAATCTTAATATCTCTAGGTGTTTTGCCAAGTGTACGTCTGGTATTCAGACAGAATATTTTTAATTAATTTTCTTGCTTCTAGGTAATATGATTTTACAAAGAACTTCACAAATCTTAGAACCTAGAGAGACTGCTAATTGATAGTTATGAGTTATTTCCAATTCCATCTTGCAGTGCATAAACTTAAGATTTTTCAGTATCTCTTTTTGTGAATATAAATAATTTGTTCATTTGGAGAATATTATTATTATAATCAAATAGAAGCGCTAAACCACAAGGGTTCATTTGGAGAATAGTCATGACAGTCTGCTCTAAAATTTGAGTTCCAAATATTGATGTGATTTTTTTATAATTTTATGTAATTGTTATAAAAATATATGAATTAAAGAAATCTGAAGTATTTACATAAAAAATAACCTCTGTAGGTGGTGTAATAGATATTAAATAACAAAGAAATACACACAATGCTTGGCTTGATGAACATAATCCTCACCCTGAAAAGGGAAGACCAAAACCCACTTACATACTCTTCAGTCTAATAGGAAGTATTGCCAGCACAGTCATGGGCTGCACTAGCTAGCCAACGTAGTAATATGCAAGTGATGACTGTCTGACATACTAATACACACTGCCAATATTTTTGATCTCAGCACAATGGTTTGAGTCTCCTACAACCTATTCATGCCTTTGGCAAAAAAAAATTAGATCAGATGGATCCACATATTTCATCACAGTATCTAACTAGCATAAGTAAACAATGAAACCAGGACCTGTTGTACCAGCAGATTGGAACTGGCAGAAAGATGTCTTATTCATTCCAAATTTATTGCAATTTCATGATACTGTACTAACAGTGGAATTCAGCCATAAAGCACACTAGATTTTTTCTAGGATAACCCAGTACATTAATTTTTTTTTTTTTTGTCTTGCATCTTAAAACGATTGTTGTAATACAATTTCCTTGTAAACATGTTTTACAGTAGTCTTGAAGGCACACAGGTGTTATGGACATAGAAATTACATTATATAACCCTGGATATTCCCTTGAACCTAAATATATACCCAATATAGTCAAATAATAAGACTTATTTCTATGTTTTGAGGAGTATTACACCTTGAAATACAGTGGACCCTCGGTTAACGAATACCCCGGAAATCGTACAATTATGTAAGTATAATATTGTAAGTACATGTGGAAGTGTATTTTTAGGGGTCTGAAATAGACTAACCTACGTGACATTATTTCTTAAGGAAGTAAATTCGTTCGGTAATGGCACTTGAGCAGGCTTCTGGGATGAAGTTTTTTCATTAACAGAGGGTCCACTGTAATTGTAATAAAAGTATTAGAAGACTAAAGCAGTAAAAAAAAATACATTTGCACCATTTCATATTGTATATTTCAAGTGTAGCAGTATTATTTTTTTCAACAAGTCGGCCGTCTCCCACCGAGGCAGGGTGACCCAAAAAGAAAAAATCCCCAAAAAGAAAATACTTTCATCATCATTCAACACTTTCACCACACTCATACATATCCACTGTCTTTGCAGAGGAGCTCAGATACGACAGCTGAGAATAGTCCCTCCCAGCTGTCACTATCTCAGACCCCTCCTTTAAAGTGCAGGCATTGTACTTCCCATTTCCAAGACTCAAGTCCAACTAAATCAATTAACTGGTTTCCCTGAATCCCTTCACAAAATGTTACCCTGCTCACACTCCAACAGATCGTCATGTCCCAAAAACCATTCGTCTCCATTCACTCCTATCTAACACGCTTACACATGCTTGCTGGAAGTCCAAGCCCCTCGCTAAACCATGTAGCAGTGTTAATTTGCATTTTCCCACTTTTGAAATACAGTGGACCCTCGGTTTTCGTTCACCTCCAAACTCGAACAATTGTGTAAATGTATTTTTGTAGAGCTTTTGTAAGTGTATTTTTGGGGTTCTGAAACGACTAATCTAATTTACATTTGTCCTTATGGGAACAAATTCATTCGGTAATGGCACTCAAACAGCATTCTGGAAAGAATTTTCAACGAAAACCGAGGGTCCACTGTATATCGAAACACCTTATATCACATCTAATATCATAAACTAGTGTACTTAGTGTTAAACATTAAAAACAATAAAAATGAAAAAGATTTATAATATAATTGTGAAATGTAAATATGGATGGCACATTTATGCTCCCATTTTGCTGAAACGTGATGAACCTCGGCACAAAATCATAATTTTTTTTTTATCAGTCCACTCATTTTAGTCTTATTCAATTCATGACTGGGTCTTTGTGTGTACTCGCCTAATTGTAATTGCTGGGGTCGATTCATAGCTCCTGGCCCTGCCTCTTCACTAGTCGCCACTACGTCCACACTCCCTGCTCCATGAGCTTTTTCATACCTCTTCTTAAACTTTACTGTGTATGGTACCTGCCTCTGCTACCTCACTTTCTGGACAGTTCCACTTCCTGACAACTCTCTGGCTGAATAAATACTTCCTAACATCCCTGTGACTCATCTGAGTCTAACTTTCAACTGTGACCCCTTGTTGCTGTGTCCCATATCTGGAACATCCTGTCTGTCCACCTTGTCAATTCCTCTCAGTATTTTATATGTTAAGTAAAAGGATACAAATGCAACTAATGAGACATTTTATTGTGGCAACGTTTCGCTCTCCAGGAGCTTTTTCAAGCTCCTGGAGAGCAAAACGTTGCCACAAAAAAATATCTCATTAGTTGCATGTGTCCTTTTACTTAACATATTGTCGGTAATTCTACCAATATTAATACAGTATTTTGTGTTATGTCCCCCGTCCTCCAGTATCATCAGGTAGAGTTCTCTTAACCTCTCCTCATAGGACATGCCCCTTAGATCCTGGACTAGTCTCGTTGCAAACCTTTGCACTTTCTCTAATTTCCTGATGTGCTTGGCCAGGTGAGGGTTCCAAACTGGTGCTGCATACTCCAATATGGGGCTGACATACATGGTGTACAGGGTCCAGAACAACTCCTTACCGAGATGCCGGAATACTATTCTTAGGTTCGCTAGTGTGCCTCAGATGTGCTCGGTATTATACACTCCAAGATCCTTTTTCTTGAGTGAGGTGTGTAGTCTTTGGTTCCCTAGACTGTCTGCAGTCTTCTTTGACTTTCCCTGATCTTCATGACTTCGCACTTGGTGGGTTAAACTTCATAAGCCAGTTGCTGGACCAGGCCTGCAGCCTATCCAGATCTCTGTAGTCCTGCCTTAACCTCCTCCAACTGAATTCTTCTCATTAACTTCATATCTGCAAACAGGGACACTTCTGAGTCTGTTCCTTCTGTCATGTCATTCACATATACCAGGAACAGCACTGGTCCTAGAACTGACCTGTGGAACGCTGCTTGTCACAGGCACCCACTCTGACACCTCGTCACGTACCATAACTCACTGCTGCCTTCTCGTCAGGTATTCTCTGATCCTTTGCAGTGCCTGCCTGGTCCTCCAGCTTTTGCACTGTGTGTGTGTGCACGCGCGCACTCGCCTATTTGTGGTTTCAGGGGTTGTCAGTTCCTGGCCCCGCCCCTTTGCTGGTTGCCACTTGGTCCACTCCTTTAACTTTATCATACATCATCATAAAGCTATGTATGGATCCTACCTCCACTACATCACTCAGATTGTTCTACTTCCTGACAACTCTGACTGAAGAAATACTTTCTAACATCCCTGTGACTTATCTGAGTTTTTAACTTCCAGGTGTGACCTTGTTGTGTCCCATCTCTGAAACATTCTGTCCCTATCCACCTTGTCAATTCCTCTCAGTATTTTGCATGTCATTATGTCCTCCCAGCCATCCTGTCCTCCAGTGTCGTCAGGCTGAGTTCCCTTTACCTCTCCTCATAGGACGTACACCTCAGCTCCAGGACTAGTCATGTTGTAAACCTTTGCACTTTATCTGCATACTCCCATATGGGTCTGATGTACACACTGTACAGCCTCTTGAATGACTCCTTACTCAGGTATCAAAATGCTATTCTTAGGTTTGCCAGGTGCCCATATGCTGCAGCAGTTATTTGCTTGATGTGTACCTCAGGAGATGTGCTTTGTATGATACTCACCCCAGGATCCTTTTCCTCGAGTGTGGTTTGTAGCCTTTGGCTCCCCAGCCTGTACTGTCTGCAGTCTTGTTTGACATTCCCTAATCTTCATTACTTTGCACTTGGTAGGGTTTAAACTCCAAGAGCCAGTTGCTGGACAAGGCTTGCAGCCTGTCTAGATCCCTTTGTAGTCCTACCTGATCCTCATCCATTTGAATTCTTCACATAAGCTTCACATCGTCTGAATCTATCCCTACCATCAGGTCATTCACATACCAGAAACAGCACCAGTCCTAAGACTGATCCTGTGGAACCCTGCTTGTCACTGGTGCCCACTGACACCTCGTCACGTACCATTACTAGTTTCCTTCCGGTCAGGTATTCTCTGATCCATTGCAGTCTCTATTTCTGCCTGCTCCAGCTTTTGCACTAATCTCGTGTGGAACTGTCGAAAACCTCCTTACAGTCGAAGAACATACAATCCACCTTCCCCTCTCCGGTCTTACTTCTGTCACCTTATCGCAAAACTCCAGTAGGTTTGTAACAGGATTTCCCTTCCCTGAAACTCTGCTGGTTATTGTGTACAAATTTTTCTTTCTAGGTGCTCCACCACTTCTGATAAGCTTCTCCATGACTGCATACATCAGTGACACTGGTCTGTAGTTTAATGCTACCTGTCTGTTCCCTTTCTTAACCCTTTGGGGGTCCAAGGGGTCTCTCTGAAACTCGTTCTCAGGGTCCACGAATTTAAAAAAAAAAATTATTTTTTCTTATGGAATGATAGATTATTTTTTTCCGATCATAACACCATAAAAATTATGAAATTTGATTTGATCGAAAACTAACGGAGATTATGCTTTCGCGAAGTTAGCGGTAGCCATGACATTTACGCATCGGCGATTTCGCCCACTGAGCCCTATTTTCGGCACATTCCATTGTTTCAGTCTACTAAAATTATAGCTATTTCGCTAGAACTCCATTTCTTCTATCAATTGAGTACAAGAAACCGCCTATTTACCAATTTCAACTACCCAAAATAGTGGTCAGAAAATGGCAATTTGGCCAATTTCACACAAATTTCAAACTATGCCAATTTCAAAATAGGATCCATAATAAACAAGGCAGACATCCCTGACACTAAAATAACATCTCTGTTCATTAGTCAAGTCTCCTGGCCCCTCTTACATTACTTTTGCTTTCCATTTAGAATTTTTATTCTCACAAAAAATAGAAGATTTACTGTTATGTATACAACTGCACCACTGTAAAAATGGTGTAAATAATATCAGTGCACTTGTGCAAGAATATTAGACTCTCCAGTTGATGTGTATTGGACACATGGTGTGATTTTACTCCTGAACATCGGCCAAAATCAAACATTTTCGCTACTTTGCGCTTAGTTTCAAGGTACTTGTCATCGTGAAACCAGTCAAAATTATCTCTATTTCTGTAATATATCATTATTCTATAAAATGAGACTAAGAAAACGAGAATACAAGCATAAATACCATACGAAAATAGACTGCAAAGTCGCTGTTTTAAACCAAAAACACGGTCAGTTTTTTTTCCTCATTATGCACTGTGGTGCAGGAATTTTTTTATACTGCGCACACTGATCGCACAGACCCATTCTATCACATCTAGGCCTAACAGCCTGTTTCTGCTTGATTTGAGGGCGCTAGAATTTAGGAGTACTAGTAAGTCAATAACCACAGTGCGTAAAACGTACTTGTACGACCATAACCCCGAAAGGGTTAAAATTTGGGACTACCTTTGCTATCTTTTAACACCTCGGGTAGTTGCCCTGTTTGGTAGATGTATTGAAGATTGTTAAGTGGTACACACACTGCCTCTGCTCCCTCTTAGGACCCATGGAAAGATGTCCAGTCCCACCACCCTTGAGGTATCTAGCTCTGTTAGCAGCCTCTTCACCTCTTCAGTTGTGTAGTTTCCAGCACTTGGTGTACCCTACCATTTTGGTTTGCTGGAGTCTTGTCTCCACTGAAAATACTTCCTTAAATATTATGTTGAGCTCTTCACATATTTCTTGGGTGGGTGTTTCTTGTAATCTCCCCTCCTTCCTTCCTCAGCCTGATTACCTGGGCTGTACAACAGCTTTGGTTTTCGAGGCTGTTATTCTCATATTGCCGCTGGGGTTCTCCTTATCTGTGCACATTTGTCTCTGGCTCTTCAACTATTTTCCTGGAGTCTTTGTATTCTATATTTTTTTCCATTCTCTAGCTCACTTAGTTTTGGCCTTTCTACATCTTTGGGTGAACCAAGGGCTTGTTCTGGTCTTCCCACTGTTTTTATTTCCATTGGGTACAAACTTCTCTGCCTCATTGCATTTTGTGGTCACATATTCCATTTCATTTACTGGTTTTAACTACTGTACCGTGCGTGGGGTAATTTTGAATCCATTTCTCATGGTTTAGGGAATCCCAATAATTGAATCAGACCTAGTTAAACCTTTGGGGGTCGGTGCCGTACTAGTACGTTTTACGAGCAGGGGTTGGTGCCGTACTAGTACGCGTAAATTCTAGCGGCCTCAAATTAAGTGGGGAAACGGTTGGTAGGCCTACATATGAAAGAATGGGTCTATGTGGTCAGTGCGTGCAGTAAAAAAAAAAAAAAAAAAAAAAAAAAAAAAAAAAAAAAATTGCACACCACACTGCATAATGAGAGGAAAAAAAACTGACTTTTTTTCGTTTAAAACACAGTTTGCAGTCTATTTTCGTATGGTATTTATTGATGTATTCTCGTTTTCTTGGTCTCATGTGATAGAATGGAAGATATATTATGGAAATAGAGATGATTTTGATTGGTTTGATAATGACAAGTACCTTGAAATTGAGCTCAAAGTAGCGAAAATGTTTGATTTTCGCCGATGTTCAAGAGTGAACAAATCACACCATGCGTCCAATATACATCAACTGGAGAGAGTAATATTCTTGCACAAGTGCGCTGATATTATTTATATACCATTTTTACAATGATGCAGTTGTATACATAACAGTAAATCTTCTATTTTTTGAGAAAAATTCAAAATGGAAAGCAAAAGTAATGTAAGAGGGGCCTGGAGACGTGACTAGTGCCAGGAATGTCTGCCTTGTTTATTCTGGACCCTATTTTGATATTGGCATCGTTTGAAATTTGTGTGAAATTGGCCAAATTGCCATTTTCTGACCACTATTTTGGGTAGCTGAAATTGGTAAATAGGCAGTTTCTTGTACTCAATCGATAGAAGAAATGGAGTTCTAGCGAAATAGCTATAATTTTAGAAGAATGAAACATTGGAATTTGCCGAAAATAGGGCTCAAAGTGGGCGAAATCGCCGATGCGTAAATGTCATCAATACCGCTAACTTCGCAAAAGCATAATTCAGTTAGTTTTCGATCAAATTTCATAATTTTGGTGGCGTTATGATCGAAAAAAGATTCTCTATCATTCCATAAGATTTTTTTTTTTTTTTCAAAAAAACTTTCGACCCCAGGAACATGTTTCCAAGGCCTGTCGACCCCCAAAGGGTTAAAAAAGTGGGTGAGCCGTATCATTCCTCAGGAAATTGTCAAAAATTTAATATTTCTGCTACTTTAAGCCCTATTTCAAGCTACTTCATCCTGAAACCAACCAAAATCATGTACGTATATTTAAGTAGCACAATCAGCCCTCTGTATACGCGCGTTCCACATCCATAGATTCAACCAACCACGATATATACAGTGGTACCTCTACTTACGAGCAAAATTCGTTTCAGTCGGCTATTCAAGTGCCGATACCGAAGGAATTTTGTCTCGTAAGAAATAATGAAAATTAGGTTAATCCATTTGAGACCCCCAAAAATACACTTACAAAACCACCTATAAAAATACACTTACATAATTGTTCGAGTTGGGAGCTGCTCGTAAGTAGAGGTACCACTGTACAGTGGACCCTCGGTTAAAGGCCGTAATCCGTTCCAGAAGCTTGGCCTTAAACCGAAATGGCCTTTAACCGAAATAATATTCCCCATAAGAATTAATGTAAATACAATTAATCCGTTCCAGACAAAAATATTAAAAAAAAAAAAAAATTAACAATTAAATCAGTATTACATACCTTTATTGAAGACTAATGCTGGCTTCTGGAAGATAGGGAGGAGGAAAGAGGGAGGAGTTAGTGTTTGGATAAGGATTTCAGGAAGCAAAGCTCTCTGTGTGGTCTTTTATTGCCACTAGGATCAGCTTGAGTCATCCACCAACTACACTCCCTGCTGCACTCCCTGCATGCCTGCTACACTCCCTGCATATCTGCTACTCTCCTTGCCTCTATGCCTGCCTGCCTTGAATTCTATCATGTTTCTCACTTTCTTTACCAAAGGAACTTTACTAAGAACTTTCCTTGGGGCCATGGTGACTTATTTCGCAGTTGCACTTTATAAATAGCTACCAAAAACAATGGATTATAGCAAAATGTTTGGATGAATGAGCAGAAGCTTCCTCACGCACTGAGAGAGACAGGCAAACTGAAGCACAAGCGGCCCCAGCCAGCGGACGGACGCATTCCATATGGCCTCTAACCGGTAGCCAAAAAAAACGGTCTCTAACCGGGAGCCGAAAAAGTGGCCTTTAACCGAGGGTCCACTGTACAGTGGACCCTCGGTTAACGAATACCCCGGAAATTGTGCAATTATGTAAGTATAATTTTGTAAGTTCTTGTGGAAGTGTATTTTTGGGGGTCTGAAATAGACTAACCTACGTGAAATTTTTCCTTAAGGGAGTAAATTCGTTCGGTAATGGCACTTGAGCAGACTTCAGGAGTGAAGTTTTTACGAAACTCGGGGGTCCACTGTATATATAATAAAAAAAAAAAAAAAAAAAAAAAAAAAAAAAAAAAATATGCAAGCAAGTGATCCTTCAATGCAACAAAGCCTCCATGTCATCTGAGGAATAACATGCCTACAACCACTGCAAGATTTGTTTGATGCAAAGAAAAAAAATTCCTATAACATTTAACTAAAGTATCTGCAATTATGAAGCTTCAACCTTCAGCACCTGAGATCCTCAGCCCTCACCCCCACAGATCTTGACATTAGTATTATTGAGCCTTGTCCAGCTGTATGACCCTTGTATGATGTCTTGTCAGAAGGTTCAAGTTAGCCTGATGTCTCCCCACTTGTCGACAGTGCCACACACCTCGTTGCCTCACCACTTTGGCATTGTAGGCACCGTACAGCAATCATCATACAGAGGTCGAGAGAAGAACCAGGGTTTTGGCGAGTTATTCGCTAAATACAGTATTACGTACTCTTTACATAGCATTTACATTGTATTAGGTATAAGTAATCTAGAGATGATTTAAAGTATATGGGAGGATGTGTGTAGGTTGTGCAAATACTACGCCATTTTATACAAGGGACTTCACCATCCACATTATTATTATAATCAAAAGAAGCGCTAAACCACTGGGGTCATACAGCGCAGCTGGGCAGGGTAGGGTAGGATGCAGGGAGAATGGGTTGTAAGAGGGAGAGGGATGATTAGTAGGGTATGGAGTACAGAAGGGTAGTGGATAGTGCAGGGATAGAGGGTAGCAAGAGATTGAGGTAGAAGGGACTGAGGGGAGTGCTAGAGGCATAATCTTCAGAGTTTGTGTAGTAAGTCAGTTACTGTCAAAAAGTCAATGAGAGAGTCAGGATTAAAGGAGGGCCCATCAGCAAGAAGGGAAGGTAAAGAAAGGGCTGCAGAGCGAAGACGTCGTTGGAGGTAAATTCTGCATGCTCGTTGATAGAGTGGGCAGTCCAGCAGAATATGTCGAACAGACACTGGAACCTGACAATGCTCACAGAGAGGGGCAGGGATTATTATAATCAAATAGAAGCGCTAAACCACAGGGGTTATACAGTGCTGCAGGTTATTGTAGGATGCAGGGAGAGTGGGTTGTAAGAGGGAGAGTGGGTTGTAAGAGGGAGATGGACGATTAGTAGGGTATGGAGTGCAAGATGACGGTGGATAGTGCAGGGGTGGAGGGTAGCAAGAGATCGAGGTAGAAGGGACTGAGGGAGGTGCTAGAGGTATAATATATTATAAATTAAGACACATATGCAACATTTGGGTATCTTTATTGAGGAAACGTTTCGCCACACAGTGGCTTCATCAGTCCAATACAAAGTAAAAAGGTTCTCTGAACCATTCATCTACACCCTGTCTGACACAGCAACATCTTGGGATCTTAATACAAACGAATTCTTCAACACTTGTCCAACTTTGGACGAAGACCTACTTCGACTAGTGGATGGTACCACTATGACCCCGCCTCCTGCTGCTTCACCTCACCTGACTACAGTATATAAGAAACCTCTACGGACATATGCAGTACTTTCTACAAGATTGATGGACTGAACACATCGACTCCAGGCCGAGGGACTGATTACCTCAAAACTCCTACTCTCCTTACACCTTTTTACTTTGTATTGGACTGATGAAGCCACTGTGTGGCGAAACGTTTCCTCAATAAAGATACCCAAATGTTGCATATGTGTCTAATTTATAACTTGTCGGTTCTCTGAACCATTCATCTACAGAGGTATAATCTTCAAGAGTTTGTGTAGTAAGTCAGTTTCTGTCAAAAAGTCAATGAGAGAGTCAGGATTAAAGGAGGGTCCATCTGCAAGAAGGGAAGGTTGTTGTTGTAGGTTCGCCGGTATGTCCGGCCCGGGTCTTCTCCAAATGGTGACCCGGCCAGAAGGGAAGGTAAAGAAAGGGCCACAGAGCAAAGACGTCGTTGGAGGTAAATTCTGCCTGCTCGTTGATAGAGTGGGCAGTCCAACAGGATATGTCGAACAGACACTGGAACCTGACAATGCTCACAGAGAGGGGCAGGGAGCCTCTCCATGAGATACCCGTGAGTAAGACCAGTGTGGCCGATGCGAAGACGGGAGAGTGTAGTCTCCCAACCTCGACATTGGTGACAAGAAGAAGGCCAGAAACCTATAATCGGTTTAATAGAATGAAGTTTGTTATTCAGCAGGTCAGACCAGCGTTGTTGCCAACGGGTGCGAAGGTGGGTAGCAATGACCGCAAAATAGTCCGTGAAAGGAACCTCTATATGAAACTGGAAGGTCATGTACTGCTGACCGCGCAGCAGTGTCTGCCTGTTCATTGCCCTGTACGTCAACATGCCACAAGAATGGCATACAATTCAGCCGTAAATATGCTAGCAGAGGGTAATAGATGCCCTCGTACGACGCTGTCCGGAAACACTGCTTTGAACCATCGGTGTATACTGCGATGGCATGGGAATGAGAACGGAAGTGGTCTAGAAAGAAAGAGCGAGAAGCCGCCGTAGGTAGTTGGGCTTTCGTGCAAGGTAGAGGGATAGAACAGACACGGACAGCAGGAA
Source organism: Cherax destructor (assembly GCA_009830355.1). Classification (NCBI taxonomy): domain Eukaryota; kingdom Metazoa; phylum Arthropoda; class Malacostraca; order Decapoda; family Parastacidae; genus Cherax; species Cherax destructor. The sequence continues at coordinate 17,070 of WNWK01005518.1, read as the reverse complement.
CGTCCCAAGGGGGTAGGGAAAAAGGGAGATGTCACATGAACATATAGAGGTGGGAGCTGAAGGGAAGACAGGAGTGAATGTAGATGAAGAGAAAAGGGACGAAGTAAGCAGGGGCGACGAACAAATAAAGAGCGCCTACTAACATCTGTAATAATCCTATACATGGAAGGATTGTGGAGGTCATGAGAGCGAACAAAATAGCGAATGCATTGTGCATCGATCGGATAAGGATGGAATGTTCGCTTCCACATAGAGGCTCTCAACCGGGGAAGAACGAAATGCACCAAGGCATAAGCGTAATCCCTGGTGATGGATGGGATTAAGGATGGAAAGAGTAGCAGGGGAGGCCGCAGAATATATCTGGTCACCATAATCGAGTTTTGACAAAATTAGGGCTGAATGTAGGCGAAGGAGGGTTCTACGATCAGCCCCCCATGAAAGATGTGCGAGGGTTTTAAGAAGGTTCAGCCTGGTGTGACAAGTTGCCTTCAGAGAGGTAATGTGAGGTTTCCAGGACAATCGACGGTCGAACAGGAGGCCGAGAAACCTGACTGTATCACGTTCTGGGATACGTGAGCCGTATAGGTACAATGGATGATCAGAGACCACTGAACGTCTAGTAAACGTAATTTGATGAGTTTTGCCACTAGAAAATTTAAACCCGTGAGTGGTGGCCCAATCAGAAACCCGGTTGATGGCATGCTGGAGGGAAACTGCAATGAGGTAACAGTCAGCACCTGCACAAGCTATAGCAAAGTCATCCACATAGAGCGATGACCAAATATTGGATAGGAGAACAGATGCCAGATTATTTATGGCAAGCAGAAAGAGTGTTGTGCTCAGAACACATCCCTGGGGGACACCTTCAGCTTGGACAAATTCCGGGGAGAGTTCATTACTAACCCGGACCCGGAAATGTCTGTCAGTTAAGAAGGCCTTAAGAAAGAATGGTAGGTTGCCTCGGAGGCCTAAGGAGTGGGCCTGGGCCAAGATATTATATCTCCAAGTTGTATCATAAGCCTTCTCAAGGTCGAAAAAGATAGCGATAACCGAATGGTTATTCGCAAAGGCATTACGAATATACGTATCCAAGCGCAGCAAGGGGTCAATGGCAGAACGGCCCTTACGGAAGCCATACTGACTAGGGGAGAGACTTTCGAGTCTCTAAATACCACATCAAACGTCTATTAACTAGACGTTCCATCACCTTGCAAACTGCACTGGTAAGAGCGATGAGACGGTAGTGGGAGGTATCACGTCCTGTAGTACCCGGTTTACGAAAAGAGAGAGTAGCAGATTTCCACAGTTGGGGAATAACTCCTTGCGACCATATAAGATTAAAGAGTCGTAAGAGGACAGCAAGAGCAGACTGATGTAAATGCTGTAGCATACAAATATGTATGCCGTCTGGCCCAGCTGCCGATGATCGGCAAGCGGAGAGTGTTGCCTCTAGTTCGTGAAGGGTAAAAGGCACATAAGATTCTTCTCTGAAAGAAGAAAAATCTAAGGGCTTTAACTCGCTGGCAGACTTAGAAGAAAGGAACTAGGGGCATAGATGGAGCCCCTGAGAAATGCGGACCAGATGATTACCAATTTCAGTGGCAACGGCAAGAGGGTGTGCTATATCGACACCGGCAACCAGAAGAACAGGAGCCAGGTCGGGAGAATTTACCACTTAATTTCCGCACTTTCTTCCAGACTGCACTCATTGAGGAAGCCGAAGTGACGGTGGAAACGTAATCCCGCCAGCAAGTGTGTTTCGCGTCGCGGATGACACGTCGAGCCATTGCTCTCTTCTGCTTAAAATCAAGGAGTCTCTCTGTGGTTCTGTTATACCGGTACCTGCCCCATGCAGCGCGTTTCAAACGTACTGCCCGAGCACAAGCAGGAGACCACCAAGGCACACACTTCTGAGAATGCTTGCCCAAGGTTTGGGGGATAGAATGTGAAGCTGCGAGGAAGACGGAGGACGAGAAGAGACGTAAAACCTCTTCAATGGAGGACGAGGAAGGAGCCTCATGAAAGGCAGTACGATGTGTGTAAAGGTCCCATTTTGCCCGGTCAAATTGCCAGCGTGGGTTACGAGAAGGTGGAGAATATGAAGGGGACATGAGGACGATTGGAAAATGATCGCTGTCATGTAAGTCCGGGAAGACAGACCAGGTGAAGTCAATGACAGTTGAGGAAGAGCAGATGGAGAGATCGTTGCAAGAGAAAGAATGAGTTCAAGGATCAAAATGGGTGGGAGTACCCGTATTTAAAACATGGAGGGGGGAGAGAAGCAAGAAATGCCTCCAACTGAATACCACGGGAGTCATAGTGCGACCCCTTCAAAGAAAATGGTGTGCGTTAAAATCGCCAAGTAACAGAATGGGTGGCGGCAAGGAAGAAACCAGAAAATCAACATCTGGGATAGACAGAGCCCAAGAGTGGGAGAGATATAAAGAACAGAGTGTATACCACTTATTCAAGAGGATACAGGCTGCGGTGTAATGTAGAGAAGAATGAACATAGAGCTGACGATATGGGATACCAGTGTGTATAAGAAGAGCACTTTCGTTAAAGGTTCCATCGGATAAAGGATCCGATGAATATAACAAATCATAGCCCGAAAAGGGACGGATAACAGTGGATTGTAATTTGGATACTTGCAAACAGACCCCAACAGGGTAAATCTGGGAGAGCAACACCTGAAGCTCACCCCAGTTACCCCTGAGGCCTCGGATATTCCACTGCAAATAAGCCATGACTTATGAAGAGAAAGATACAAGTCGAAGTTATAGGTATCTATGGACTAGGGTTAGAAAAGTCCATGTGTGGAGGCAGCGGAAGATCTGTAATCAAAGAAGGAGTGGGACGCTGTGAAGGAAGGAGGGGTGTAGATGGAGAAGAGACGAGTTGGATTTGAACGGGACTTGCACAATGGTTGGGGGGGGGGTTGTCGGGGCTTGTTGTTTGGATGGCGATGGGTTGGACAAATATTTTTATTGGTGGGTTGGTTTTGACATGGACTTGCCAAGTATGGGCCAGTAGGTCTGTTGCAGTGTTCCTCCTTATGTTCTTATGAACCGGAGGTGGAGCGGTGTCCATCAACGGTTCAGTCTCTGTAATAAATTCTGCGATAGCTTCGTGTTTCGGAAGACAAAGATGCAGAATGTGGGACTACATTAGAAATGAAAGGAGGAGAGTAAGCAACCATTGGGGAGACTAGAGACTGTACTATAGTAGAGGGCAAGGAGATGGAAGAGGAAACTGTCAAAGGGGCTTGGGAGGTGACAGGAGTGGAAGTGACCTGGGGAGGGGCAGTCAAGGAAGGAACTTGAGAGTTGACAGGGGATGATCCTCCACACACGTTACAGAACTAGTCGGAGGTGAAGAACCCGACAATGGGGATTTTTTGCTGGACTTATGAGGAGGGGGGCGGTGAGGATTGGGTGGTGGATGAGGGCGTGTAGACACAGAACTGTGCAAGTGAGTAGAGGAAGGGGGGTGTACAGTATGGGATGCCGAGGTAGGGACCTCGGAGCCAAGAACAGCAAAAGGATTCGAGACAGAGGTGACTGAGGATGGGGCGATCACAGAGGAAGCCGCGGAAGTTGGGACCCCAGAAGTGGGGGGACGTTTAGCAATGCGAGAATAGGAAATACGGGGAAGTCTCCCTTGAAGGCGTAGATGAGAGACGGCCATAGCATATGAAAAGCTTTCCGCCTCTTTGAGACAACGGATTTCCCGCTCATTTAGGTAAACCTGACAACGGTGAGAGTACGATGGATGCGCCTCATGACAGTTAAGGCAAGAGGGAGGTAGAGTACAAGAAGGACTGGCATGGTCGTTGGCACCACAGACTGGGCATTTGGCTATGGACCTGCAATATTTCGCTGGATGACCAAAACGCCAGCAGTTTCTACACTGTTGCGGTCACCTTTTGAACCTGTAAACGGTGACCTGCAATGTAGACCGAAGGCGGAAGTTCACGGCAGTCAAATGTTAAACGAGCTATATTGCAAGGATAATGTCTTCGCTTATTGGCAGGGAGGACAAAAGTGTCAACTTTGAGGCTAGGGAGTTCTTGGAGCTCAAGCTGCTCCAAAATGTCACCAACACATGTCTGGAAATTCCGTTGGACAATGGTGTGGGGTAAAATGACAGAACCACTACAAGAATTGAGAGAATGATGTTTGTGAATAGTGATAGGAATAGTATCTATGGTCGTAAGAAGAGAAAGATCGCAAGCTTGGCCAGCATTCTGGACCGTGATGATGCGAGTGCCGCTCTTGAGAGCGTGAAATGAGATATCTTTACCTACATACCGTAGGAGAGCTTTACCAATACAGTGGTACCTCGAGTTACGATGGTCCCCAAAATCGCCCTTTTATGTAAGTTTATTTTTTTAAATGCTTTTGTAAGTATATTTTTGTGGGTGTAAAAGGACTAGTCTATTTTACATTATTCCTTATGGGGATAAATTCGTTTGGTAATGGCACTTGAACAGCATTCTCGAACGAAAAAATATCGTAACTCGAGGTACCACTGTACTATGATCGGAAAGATAGGTAGTTGGAGTAGTCGGTCTTAGAGTAAAAAACTTTGTCCATTGAGTAGTGTGAAACAGTGTATAAGGGGAGTGCATGACGTGCTGGTCGTTTCTGAAATGAATGAGAAGGAAGTGTCGAATCGTCATGTAAGGGTCTTGGTCGTTTGGATGTGGGACCGGAGGTGGTCCGACATGTAACGGGCAAGCAATCCGAAAATTGTCGCACCGTTGAGGAAGAAGCCGGAATCAAGGTCAGAGAAGAGCGAAGGTCAGACGTGTCAAAAGGGCCGGTCGAAACCCCGGTACCTGAAGCAGGTGACAAACCGGCACCAGCAAGAGGTACAGGGGTATTAGAGGTGTCCAAAGAGTTGTCCATTAATGAGGTAGGGTCAGAACTGGGTGTGGTATCAAGAAGGGGCCCAGGGGTAGGTTCACGGATTAGGGCATCCATGGTTAGGTTACTTCTTTCTTTTTGTTTTTAAGAAAAAAAAATGAAAAAGAAAATAAAAAAAAAAAAAATGGGGGAATGTGGAGGAATAGCTCCTAGGAGGAATGGAAGGGGCGTAAATCCCCCTCCGCGCCCAAGAGGACCTCAACACCGCAAGTAGTGCAGATGCTGCATGGAACCCGTGCCATACCCTACCCTTCATGCCAGTAAACCAGCAATCCGGGATAGCAACCTCACATCCACTGAGCCACCTCGGCGGACAAAAGAGAGGGCGGCAGGATACCCGCCACAAAGCATACCTCCATCGGCCACCACCCCCGGAATCCGAAAGGTGGCCTCGAGAGATACACCCGTCGCCCGAAAGATACCCAAAGCCACCCCCCGGGAGACCGGAGGGGGATCAGGACATCCCCAGGCAATCCAGATTCCACGGCAAACTACACCACCGCCAAGAACCTCAACGGAATGGGATGGACCACGGTACTCTTCCCCCTACCTAGGAACTAGAATGCCTGTGGAGAGAAGCTCCCAGGGTAAAAATGGAAAGGGAATAAGGGAGGGATGAGAAAGAGGAGGAGGAGGAAAGGGAAAAGGGAGGATGGGGAAGATGGGAAAGGGGAGGGGGGATTGGGGGTAATTAGGTTCGGTCTGAGGAAGACGACCAAGAGGTCCAATTCCTCAGACCGATAGCCTCTTTACCGTGACAAGGAGCCACCCTTAAAGAGGGAAAATCCCCAAAAGAAAATACTTTCATCATCATTCAACACTTTCACCTTACTCACACACTCACTGTCTTTGCAGAGGCGCTAAGATATGACAGTTCAGAAAATCCCTCCAAACTGCCAATATCTCAATTTGAGAATAGGTACATTAAATCATATGCAAAATATAGTTCGAGAAGCAAAATATAAAACTGACTCACGAAATCATAATGACACGATTGCAAAAAATGTAATGTACATGTACTTCGTATCATACAAGAAATATATAAAATAATGTATCGGTACTTTGTATCTTGCAAAATAATACAATACTGTATAACACACCAATATTGCATCTCAAAATAATTTGCTGCATTTTTCATAAAAAATAGGATAATGTACTTTACCATACATATATATAATCTACAAACTGAAATATCACACTTGTGAATAACAATATGAAAGAAAAATTCTAGTGGCCTGTATCTGCAAACCTAAGCATGAAGAAGGCACATTACCACTCCACTCACCCCCAGGCATGAGGGAGGCATGTTATCAGCCCATGCTCCTGGGCAGACATGTTGCCAATCAACCCCTTCTCCCTTGGGCATGTTACCAGTCAGTCCCTCTAGGAGAGGGGCAGCCACATTACTGAAGCTATGGTAATAAACCAAGTCCAGGAGGCTTGCAGGTCAAGGCCAGCACAAGTCCTCTTAAAATATTTGTATCGGTAATTCTTTAGCTGTATGACCTATGACCCACATTGGTTGAGTAGTTTTGAATATATTTATACTGTATAGCATTCTTTAATTTCTCTGAAAATTACTACTAAAGGTATATCAGAGGTAAAGGTACTTGTTTACAGTATTAAGCCCTCAACCTGTATGGGCCAAAACAGAACTACCTATATTTATTATGCAGCCTTATCCAGTTGACTAAGCTACATAATGCAACTCAAGAAAGGGTCCTAGGTGCCAGTTGTCTCTCGAGCCAAGGAATTTGAACTGTCCTGTTCCTTGAATCAAACCCAATTGCCTCCTATGCCTCAGGAACTGTATAGCCACTATGGGGTCCCCCCTAAACATAAATATACATTATGTAATCTTTCTTCATATTAAACCTGATGGCCTTTCATTCCTCCCCATGTATGTAATACACTCCTTGACACCTGAAGGTTTAGCACTCCATGAATGTAATAGTAATATAATAAGAATATAGCATTTTCCCATGAACATATTTATACATTTAACAAAAAACATTTATGGTATCTTAAGTGTTCCTTAATTCAACATCATTTTTGTGCATGCATGCACACACAATCACTGATATTTCACTTGATATTTTTACCACATTAGCCGTCTCCCACCAAGGTAGTGACAAAAAATCAATAACTAGCCAGAAGTTGATAAATATTAAATTTAAATTACCCTCCTAACCACATCACTTTCCCTACACAAGCTGCTCACAATGTTAGACCAAAATTAGAATATGCAGTTGTGACATGAAGCAGCAGCTGAAAAAGCATGTGAACAAAAAGTTAAATGGAGAGCTACACATATCTAAATGTATGTATGTTACAAAAATTTTTTATGCCCTTATTGGATGATTGGGGAAGGCATGATAACCAAATAAGAGTGAATATTAATACAGTGGTACCTCGACTTACGATGGTCCCCAAACACACCCTTTTATGTAAGTTTATTTTTTTAAATGCTTTTGTAAGTGTACTTTTAGGGGTCTAAACAGACTAGTCTATTTTACATTATTTCTTAAGGAGATAAATTCGTTTGGTAATGGCACTTGAACAGCATTCTGGAATGAAAAAATATCGTAAGTCGAGGTACCACTGTATTTCTTAGCACTAACAAGAGGCCACAGATAAAAGCTAAAACAACAGGTGTCAAAGATATCAGAAATCATCTTCACAGATATAGAATAGACCATTAAAGGAATTAGAGCTACTGTCCTTTTCCTTGAATCAAGCCCCATTACAGTACCCCTCATTTCTCAGGCACTGTACTGTACAACCCCATACAGGTTTAATGCTCATTTCTAATAACAAAAAAAAATACAAGTTAGAAAATGTTACTACCACTGGAAATCTGTATAATAGATTATACGTATAACAAAGAAAAAATACCATGAACTAAGCTTTGCTCTTGTAGTTACAAACAGGTAATTACAACCACTGTACCAATACATCACAGTCTATTCCTGAATATCTGCAACCACTTTTGTTAGGTTGCACCTTACTTCACTGAGGAAGCTAAAACAAAGATAAAGATTATAGGAGATCAGTACCACAACTTGCAAATGAAGCATTTTTGGATTTTTAGCAAGCAGTGTTTGCTTTACATATCATTAGTGCAGTTTGGTAGTTTTAAAACTGGTTTTCATGCACCCTGTGAGAGTGAGAGACAGACCTGTTGTATTGTGTATTAAAAATATGCCCTCTGTGAACTTGTAGTGTTTTTAAGTAATGAATAATTTAAAGAGTACAAAGTGATCTAATTAAATCACACTGCAAGTTCTGACTTAAATGGAACTTGCAGCTGAAGTTACAAATTCCACCTAAACTTGAACAGCCAAATATTTACACTGAAAGATCCACCTAGACTTGGTGAACAGCTGAAGAGAAATCATGATACTGCTGGAGAATCTTGGGTGAAACTGTCCTTGGAGTTGTCTGGATGGCCCTTAGGAAGTCTTTTAACTCTATGTCACGAGCAACAATCTTTAAAGAAAAAATAAAACCTGCATTACATTGAGCAAATTTTTTGTAGCCTGATTCTTACATGGTTATGTGTAACTTTGCAAACAAGACCTAAAGGGTAGTTAGTAAGACTTGTGCAGTTTAACAGCGACACTTACAATAAAAGGTTTTATCTCGCTTCCATGGGACCTAGAGTAATTGGACAAGTGGAAAAAAAGTCAGTCTGAGAAACGTTGCTCTACTGCTTTTGGAAGTTATAGTAATGTTAAACTAATCTTTCAAATACTTTTTTTTTTTCCAACATGCTGGCCATCTCCCACCAAGGCAGGGTGACCCAAAAAAAGAAACTTTCACCATCATTCACACAATCACTGTCTTTGCAGAGGCAGACAGATACAACAGTTCATATGTCACTCCGAACAGCAAATACACGTAAATTTATTGGTTTGTATTAGCCCTGTTGTTTGATTAGATCTTTTTTGGCCTAATTACTCTCAATAATTATTTAAAAATATAAAATTAAATGGTAGACTATGAAATTGACTTAAAGTCATAGTGACAAAGTAGAACTTTAAGTCAAGATGATTTTATAAATTAAGATTCATTATAAATGCTTTTCAAGGAAGGCTTCATGATGCCAGGAGGGTTCTTGATCCAAGGAATTGGATCTGTGCTCTCCTTAGATATGACCTGAATGCCTCCCATTACCCCCAGGTGCTGTATGACCCCCAACGGGTTTAGCACTCCCCCACACAAAAGTATACATGTTAGCTTTCTATTTAACATTCTAATATGGCACTCTGATTATTAACCCTTAAACTGTCCACACGTAGATATATGTTCGCGTGCGTACTGCCCCGAACGTAGATCTACGTTTTTTTTCAAATGCTTTTAACCTTGCCACGGTAAGCCTGAGTTGCCTAGAGATTACAGAATGGGTCTGTGCACTCATTGTGTGCAGTATTACATGTGGGAATGACAAACAAAATGCACTCTTCATTTTAAAGAAAAAGAAAAATTTATTTTTTTCTCAAAATATTCGGTCAGCTACGCACGTGAACTATATCTACGTGTGGACAGTTTAAGGGTTAAAAGGGTCAAAAAATGAAACTTCACTCCCATCCTGTTCACAGAAGGTTGAGGTTGATTACCTGATCTGCTGGCAGCTTGCACAAGGGATACTGCATGGCACCAAGGGTATCACTGGAGCATGGGGTAATCTTGTTGTCTGAAAGAAAAAGGATTTTTTTTTAACCACAGCTATTTACCCAAGGCAGAGCAACTAACTGTTGCCAGAATGGACATCACAATTCATGTAACCATTGAAACTGCAGTACGCCCACCCAACCTTCAGAGTGCAGCCACTCTACTTTATACCTCAAGAATTAACCCTTAAGCAGTCCAAACGTATATATACGTTCGCAAGCCCAGTGCCCCGAATATTTTGAAAAAAAAAAAATTATAGAAATAAAGAGCACATTTTTTTGTGTTACAGGATAAAAAAAATTTAGGGTCAGTACTTACCGAGATATGAGGTGGAGAAGTTGGCACTGGATGCTCACCTGACAGCAACAGGAGTCCTGCCACTTGCAGAATTGTTGCCGATATACGTACCTTTTTTTCTCTTTTTATTATTTTTATATAATTTTTATGTTCTGATAATTACAATTTATAGAAGTTCTTGTGATTTCATAGCCAATCTTTGTTCTGACAGTAATATTAGGTACTGAAATTGTACTCGAATAATAATAATAATGATAGTGCATAAAAATAATAGGAGTAGGAGTGCGGAAGAGCCAGTTGTGAGTGTGGGGGAAGTTCGTGAGGCAGTGGGTAGAATGAAAGGGGATAAGGCAGCTGGGATTGATGGGATAAAGGTAGAAATGTTAAAAGCAGGAGGAGATATAGTTTTGGAGTGGTTGGTGCTATTATTTAATACATGTATGGAAGAGGGTAAGGTACCTAGGGACTGGCAGAGAGCATGTATTGTTCCTTTGTATAAAGGCAAAGGGGACAAAAGAGAGTGCAAAAATTATAGGGGAAGAAGTCTGTTGAGTATACCAGGTAAAGTGTATGGTAGAGTTATTATTGAAAGAATTAAGAGTAAGACGGAGAGTAGAATAGCAGATGAACAAGGTGGCTTTAGGAAAGGTAGGGGGTGTGTAGACCAAGTGTTTGCAGTAAAACATATAGGTGAACAGTATTTGGATAAGGGTAAAGAGATTTTTGTGGCATTTATGGATTTGGAAAAGGCGTATAATAGGGTGGATAGGGGGGCAATGTGGCAGATGTTGCAGGTGTATGGAATAGGAGGTAGGTTACTGAAAGCAGTGAAGAGCTTTTATGAGGATAGTGAGGCTCAGGTTAGTGTGTGTAGGAGAGAGGGAGATTATTTCTCGGTAAAAGTAGGCCTTAGACAGGGATGTGTGATGTCACCGTGGTTGTTCAATATATTTATAGATGGGGTTGTAAGAGAAGTGAATGCGAGGGTCTTGGAAAGAGGTGTGGGGTTAAAAGACAAAGAATCAAATACAAAGTGGGAGTTGTCACAGTTGCTTTTTGCTGATGACACTGTGCTTTTGGGAGATTCTGAAGAGAAGTTGCAGAGGTTGGTGGATGAATTTGGTAAGGTATGTAAAAGAAGAATATTGAAAGTGAATATAGGAAAGAGTAAGGTGATGAGGATAACAAAAAGATAAGATGACAAAAGATTGGATATCAGATTGGAGGGAGAGTATGGAGGAGGTGAATGTATTCAGATATTTGGGAGTGGACATGTCAGCAGATGGGTCTATGAAGGATGAGGTGAATCATAGAATTGATGAGGGGAAAAGGGTGAGTGGTGCACTTCGGAGTCTGTGGAGACAAAGTACTTTGTCCATGGAAGTTAAGAGGGGAATGTATGAGAGTATAGTTATACCAACACACTTATATGGGTGTGAAGCATGGGTGATGAATGTCGCAACGAGGAGAAGGCTGGAGGCAGTGGAGATGTCATGTCTGAGGTCAATGTGTGGTGTGAATATAATGCAGAGAATTCGGAGTTTGGAAATTAGGAGGAGGTGCGGGATTACCAAAACTATTATCCAGAGGGCTGAGGAGGGGTTGTTGAGGTGGTTCGGACATGTAGAGAGAATGGAACGAAACAGAATGACCTCGAGTGTATAAATCTGTAGTGGAGGGAAGGCGGGGTAGGGGTCGGCCTAGGAAAGGTTGGAGGGAGGGGGTAAAAGAGGTTTTGTGTGCGAGGGGCTTGGATTTCCAGCAAGCATGCGTGTGCATATTTGATAGGAGTGAATGGAGACAAATGGTTTTTAATACTTGACGTGCTGTTGGAGTGTGAGCAAAGTAACATTTATGAAGGGATTCAGGGAAACCGGCAGGCCGGACTTGAGTCCTGGAGATGGGAAGTACAGTGTCTGCACTCTGAAGGAGGGGTGTTAATGTTGCAGTTTTATAACTGTAATGTAAAGCACCCCTCTGGCAAGACAGTGATGGAGTGAATGATGACGAAAGTTTTTCTTTTTCGGGCCACCCTGCCTTGGTGGGAATCGGCCGATGTGTTAATAAAAAAAAAATATGATAGTGAATAATAATGATAATAATAATAATAGTGCATAATAATAATAATAATAATAATAATAATAGTGCATAATAATAATAATAATAATAATAATAATAATACAGTGGAACCCCGAGTAACGATCTGTCCGAATAACGATTTTTTTGTGTAACGATTGCTTTTTACGGTCAATATTTTTCTCGTGTAACGATCTTTACTCGTGTAGCGATATGTACCAGACCTGTCCGCCTCGCCACCCAGGACGCCAGTCTAGCGTTGTTTACACTTGAGTAAACAATACTCAGCGCTCTCTTTCAAACATTCACAATACATTTGTTGTGTTTTTGGTGGTTTAGTGATTGTCACTGTGAAATAAGTCACTATGGGTCCAAAGAAGCTTCCTAGTGGCACCCCTGTGGTAAAGAGAGTGAGGAACACCATCGAACTGAAGAAAGAGATTGTTGAAAAATATGAGAGTGGCATACGTGTAGGCGAGCTTGCCAGGATGTACGGAAAAATACAATCTACTATCACCACTATCCTGGCAAAGAGAAAAGAAATCAAGAACACTAAGGTTGCAAAAGGGGTTGATAAGTTAACGAAAAATAGATCGAAAACAGTGGATGAGGTTGAGAAGTTATTGATGGTGTGGATCAATGAAAAACAGATAGCTTGTGATAGTATTTCCACGGCGATAATTTGTGAAAAGGCAAGGCAGTTGCATGCAGATCTTGTCAAGACAATGCCTGGAACCAGTGCTGATGCGAGTGATTTTAAAGCCAGCAGAGGCTGGTTTGAGAGGTTTAAGAAACGTAGTGGCATACACAGTGTTGTGAGGCATGGTGAAGCAGCCAGCTCAGACAAACATGCAGCTGAAAAATTTGTGCAGGAATTCCAGGGGTTCGTACACTGAAAAATTCGAACCCCAACAAGTGTTTAATTGTGATGAAACAGGACTGTTTTGGAAGAAAATGTCAAACAGGCACTGCCAGGACACAAGCCTATGAAAGACAGGCTAACTCTTATGCTTTGTGCCAATGCCAGTGGTGATTTTAAAATGAAGCCTTTACTGGCGTATCACGCAGAAAATCCCAGAGCCTTCAAGAAACACAATGTTAACAGGAATAATTTGTGTGTATTAGAAGGCTAACACTAATGCATGGTTCACTAAGGACTTTTTCGTGGAATGGGTGACTGGAGTGTTTGGCCCTAGTGTGAAGAAATACCTCCTGGAAAAGAAATTGCCACTCAAGTGCCTCCTGGTACTGGACAATGCTCCTGCTCATCCTCACAACTTGGAAGACTATTTGTCTGAAAACTTCAGTTTCATCACAGTGAAGTTCTTGCCTCATCAATTCAGGAAAGACAGTGCTATAACTTATATTACCAGGCATACCACGTAAAGGGTACGAGGCGACACAGAACATCCAGATCATGGCAAAACCTGGGTAGCCACAGCCACTCTGGAGAGAGGTTTTTTAGTGCCAGGAAGGAAAAAAAGCTGGCAGGAAATGACAGAAATTGTACACCAACTGCAATCATTTCTGGAGTGGAATCACAGTCAATGGCCTCCACTCCAATACAACGGATATTAGTGCCATAAAAAAAGACCCCCCCCCTTACCACCAATCCAGTGGGGGGGAAGGCTGGTTGGCTGGCTGGCTGGCTGGCTGGCAGGCTGGCACACAGGTACACATAAATACATAGTGTAAATAACCAGGATAAATACATAGTGTAAATTACAGAGGATAAATACATAGTGTAAATTACCTAGGATAGCCCAAAAAATCCAGACTGGCAAATAATATATCAGGACTCAGATGTGGCAGTGTTGGTTCAATAGTGACTGTCTCTGAGACACAGACAAACAGACAGAAAGAGACAGACAGACAGACAGAAAGAGACAGACAGACAGACAGAAAGAGACAGACAGACAGAAAGAGACAGACAGACAGACAGAAAGAGACAGACAGACAGAAAGAGACAGACAGACAGACAGAAAGAGACAGACAGACAGAAAGAGACAGACAGACAGACAGAAAGAGAGACAGACAGACAGAAAGAGACAGACAGAAAGAGACAGACAGACAGACAGACAGACAGAAAGAGACAGACAGACAGGCTGATAAAACAGTGAAAACAAATACACTGGTACCTCGGTTAACGATGGTCCCCAAACTCTCCCTTTTATGTAAGTTTATTTTTTAAATGCTTTTGGAAGTGTATTTTTGGGGGTCTAAAAGGACTAGTCTATTTTACATTATTCCTAATGGGGATAAATTCGTTTGGTAATGGCACTTGAACAGCATTCTGGAATGAAAAAATATTGTTAACCGAGGTACCACTGTAAAGGGAAGGCAGTGTAACCTTATTTGTCAAATGTCATATCTTGATAAGACGAGATTAACCGCTGGCTGGCTGGCAGGGAGGCAGGCAGGGAGAGTGGCAGGGAGAGTGGCAGGGTGGCAGGGATAGTGGCAGGGGTTGAGGAAGGCAGGCGAAGGCATCAAATGTCAACAGTAATTAGTTTAGCGATAATAAATAAGATAAGAGGACCCTCACCCCTCTTCAAATGTCACTTCTGTAATTAGATTAGCGATAAGACTGACACTTACACCTTCCTTCAATAATAATAATAATTATTATTATTAATATATTCTCACGTGTATCCTAGGTAATTTACAATAAGTATAATTGTATTTATGTGTTCCTCTGAGATAGAGAGCCAGCCAGCCAGCCGGCTGACCATCCATGCAACAACCAGCTGTTCAGCCAGCCAGCCAGCCAGCCACCCAGCTGGTCAGCTAGCTAGCCAGCCAGCCTGCTGGTCAGCTAGCTAGCCAGCCAGCCAGCTAATCAGCTAGCTAGCCAGCCAGCCAGCTGGTCAGCTAGCTAGCCAGCCAGCCAGCTGGTCAGCTAGCCAGCCAGCCAGCTGGTCAGCTAGCCAGCCAGCCAGCTGGTCAGCTAGCCAGCCAGCCAGCTGGTCAGCTAGCCAGCCAGCCAGCCAGCTGGTCAGCTAGCCAGCCAGCCAGCTGGTCAGCTAGCCAGCCAGCCAGCTGGTCAGCTAGCCAGCTAGCCAGCCAGCCAGCCAACTGGTCAGCAAGCCAGCCAACTGGTCACCAAGCCAGCTGGTCAACCAGCAAGTCGGCTGGCCATCCATCCAGCCAGCTGTTCAGCCAGCTAGCCAGCTGGTCAGCTAGCCAGCCAGCAGTTATTGTGTAGTATACAAGGAGTGTATATATACAAAATATGGTTTATATTGATCTCACAGGACATAATAGTTACTTGAAAAAATAAAATATTAAAAAATAAAAGAAAAAAGTAGAAAATAAATAAATAAACTATTACCGGCCAACCGGAAGTCACCGATGTTGCTGTCAGCGGTTCAATTTTGGTCAACTTGAAGCCTCCATATCTCCGTAAGTATTGATCGCAAAAATTTTTTGTTTAGCCATTTAGATTTAGAAAAAAAAACTATCATTTCATAAGATAAAATAATTTTTTTTTCTGAATATTTTTCGACCCTGGGAACAGGTTTCCGAGAAGGCCTGTCGACTCTCAAAGGGTTAACATCCTATGGAGAGGGAGCATGGACACTGGGGTCGTCCCGCAGTTACTAAAAACAACAGACATAGCCCCACTCCACAAAGGGGGCAGTAAAGCAATAGCAAAGAACTACAGACCAATAGCGCTAACGTCCAATATCATAAAAAATTTTGAAAGGGTTCTAAGAAGCAAGATCACCACTCATCTTGATACCCATCAATTGCACAACCCAGGGCAGCATGGGTTTAGAGCAGGTCGCTCCTGTCTGTCCCAACTACTGGACCACTACGACAAGGTCCTGGATGCTCTAGAAGACAAACAGAATGCAGATGTTATATACACAGACTTTGCAAAAGCCTTTGACAAGTGTGACCATGGTGTAATAGCACACAAAATGCGTGATAAAGGAATAACAGGAAAAGTTGGTAGATGCATCTATAATTTCCTAACAAGTAGAACACAAATAGTAGTAGTCAACAGAGAAAAGTCTGAGGCAGCTACTGTGAAAAGCTCTGTTCCACAAGGCACAGTACTCGCTCCCATCCTGCTCCTCATCCTCATATCGGACAGACAGGGATATAAGCCACAGTGCCATGTCTTCCTTTGCAGATGACACCCGAATCTGTATGATAAGTGTCCACCGTTGAAGACACTGCAAGACTCCAAGCAGACATAAACCAAATCTTTAAATGGGCTGCAGAAAACAATATGAAGTTCAATGATGAGAAATTTCAATTACTCCGATACGGAAAACGTGAGGAAATTAAAATCTCATCGGAGTACAAAACTAATTCCAACCACACAATAGAGCGAA
Organism: Cherax destructor; assembly: GCA_009830355.1. Lineage (NCBI taxonomy): Eukaryota > Metazoa > Arthropoda > Malacostraca > Decapoda > Parastacidae > Cherax > Cherax destructor. The sequence continues at coordinate 752 of WNWK01005518.1, read as the reverse complement.
AAACTAATGTCAAAGACCTGGGAGTGATCATGTCAGAGGATCTCACCTTCAAGAACCATAACACCGTAGCAATTACATCTGCTAGAAAAAATGACAGGATGGATAATGAGAACCTTCAAAACCAGGGATGCCAAGCCCATGTTGACAATTTACAGATCGCTTGTTCTATCTAGGCTGGAATATTGCTGCACACTAACTGCACCTTTCAAGGCGGGTGAAATTGCTGACCTTGAAAATGTGCAGAGAACCTTCACGGCACGCATAACTGCGATAAACCACCTCAATTACTGGGAACGCTTGAAGTTCCTAAACCTGTACTCTCTAGAACGCAGGCGGGAGAGATACATTATTATATACATGTGGAAAATTCTCGAGGGATTAGTACCAAACTTGCACACGAGAATCACTCCCTACGAAAGCAAAAGACTCAGAAGGCGATGTAACATCCCCCCAATGAAAAGCAGGGGTGCCACTAGCATGTTGAGGGACAACACAATAAGTGTCAGGCGCCCAAGATTGTTCAACTGCCTCCCAGCATACATCAGGAGGATTACCAACAAACCCCTGGCTGTCTTCAAGCAGGCACTGGACAGGCACCTAAAGTCGGTACCTGACCAGCCAGGCTGTGGTTCATACGTTGGACTACGTGCGGCCAGCAGTAACAGCCTGGTTGATCAGGCTCTGGTCCAACATGAGGCCTGGTCACAGACCTGGCCACAGGGCATTGACCCCTGGAATTCTCTCAGGTAAAC
>WNWK01005517.1:45000-119568 GCA_009830355.1 Cherax destructor | reverse complement strand
AAAAATACTAGTTAGTTCAATATTTTGCAATATCGCTGGAGTAATATTTTTGTCTGTCTCACGAACATTTAAGACGACCCTTCCATCTTAGTAAATTTCATCCAACATGCATATTTCTTTACCTTCATATAGCTTTCCTTTTTTGATACACCAGTAGAATCTATCGTTTCGCCACGCATATCATAGAGGACAATTAAAATACGGCAAACAAGGAAAGGGTCATCCCTTTTCTTGCATTTAATGAAACAGAAAAAGAAGAGAATTTGAAAGAAAGATGGGTGAGGGAGATGGGATAGGAGAACAGGAGGAAGACAGGGTGGAGAGAAGATAATGTGGGAAATGAGGGTTGGAAGAACTGTGGGTAGGAGAGCGAGAAATGTTAGAAGTTAACAGAGTGAGAGTTTTAATAGGAAAAGTTAAAGAAATTAAGTTCAGTTTACCTGAGGAGGAGGAGGAGGTAGTAGTGGTGGTGGTAGTTGTGCTGAATGATCAACAATTTACAAAAAATAATGGTTATAAATATATTCAATACAAGTGTGGCTTTGAATGCAAGTTTGAGAGATGGCAAGTGTTAGAGATGAGAGGACTGTGGCCGATGGATATCCAGAAATGCTAAGTGACTGTCTTTGGAACTGAGTGAAGCAAGATAATGGTTTCTGAAAGACCTCAAAGGTAAACTGGGTAACACATGTGGCTGGGCTGCAACGAAAGACTGGTTTCAGGGAAGGAAAATCCTGTGTCACAAACCTACTGGAGTTTTATGACAAGGTAACAGAAGTAAGACACGAGAGAGAGAGGGGTGGATAGACTGCATTTTCTTGGACTACAAGAAGGCGTTCGACACAGTTCCTCACAAGAGGTTAATGCAAAAGCTAGAGGATCAGGCACACGTAACAGGAAAGGCACTGCAATGGATCAGAGAATATATGACATTGAGGCAACAACGAGTCATGGTACGTGACGAGGTGTCAGAGTGGGCACCCTTGTGGGGTTCCACAACGGTCAGTCCTAGGACCTGTATTGTTTTTGGTATATGTGAATGACATAACGGAAGGGATAGACTCAGAAGTGTCCCTGTTTGCAGATGATGTGAAGTTAATGAGAAGAATTAAATCAGTCGAGGATCAGGCAGGACTACAAAGAGACCTGGACAGGCTACAAGCCTGGTCCAGTAACTGGCTTCTTGAATTTAACCCTGCCAAATGTAAAGTCATGAAGATCGGGAAGGGCAAAGAAGACCGCAGACAGAGTATAGTCTAGGTGGCCAAAGACTGCAAACCTCACTCAAGGAAAAAGATCTTGGGGTGTGTATAATACCGAGCACATCTCCTGAGGCACACATCAATCAGATAACTGCTGCAGCACCAGTTTGGAACCCACACCTGGTCAAGCACGTCAAGAAATTAGAGAAAGTGCAAAGGTTTGCAACAAGACTAGTCCCAGAGCTAAGGGGAATGTCCTACGAAGAAAGGTTAAGGAAATCGGCCTGACGACACTAGAGGACAGGAGGGTTAGGAAGACATGATAACGACATATAAAATACTGCGAAGAATAGATAAGGTAGACAGAGACAAGATGTTCCAGAGAGGGGACACAGAAACAAGGGGTCACAATTGGAAGTTGAAGACTCCTATGAGTCAAAGGGATGTTAGGAAGTATTTCTTCAGTCATAGAGTTGTCAGGAAGTGGAATAGCCTAGAAAGCGACGTAGTGGAGGCATGTACCATACATAGTTTTAAGACGAGGTTTGTTAAAGCTCATGGAGCAGGAGAGAGAGGACCTAGTAGCAATCAGTGAAGAGGCGGGGCCAGGAGCTATGACTTGACCCCTGCAACCACAAATAGGTGAGTACACACACACACACTGTATGACGCCTGTAGATTTTCAATCTAAGAATATTGTGAATGACAACAAGATCTCTAATCAATTTAACTAAATATTAATGTTTAACCATTCTTTACCTTCAAACTACAGCAACAGAATCGCAAACATAACATAATCAGGTACATATAAGTTATGTAGTTTCTAAACAAAATTGTGATTCTGTGAAAGTGAGAATCTGTGAGAGAGTGTGAGATGGGGTGCGAGTGCGAGTGTGTGTGTGTGTGTGTGTGTGTGTGTGTGTGTGTGTGTGTGTGTGTGTGTGTGTGTGTGTGTGTGTGTGGGGGTGGATATATTTATTATATTGTTATATGACGTTTTCGGCATAAGATATAAAATTACCAGGGCTTTGAATCCCTCTTGTTTGCTCAGAGGCTGACTGACCGGGGAGACGGGAAAACTGCAGCTTGCAGCAACAAATTACAGTCCTCTGGCAAAATTGGTGATCGTTGATGGACACAAGTGGAAAATAGGTAATGTCAGGGAAGGGTTCAGTAATTGATAATTTTAAGCTGATCAGTCGTGTTCTATCGTTACTTAATTAGAGAGACACGGGCGATGTGTGTTTTCTTCCACAATTTCGAAGTTTTTTTGCTGTCTCTAATACGAGCTGCTGAAGGCAGGTAAGTCAACCTGCACTATTCAGCTTCCCGAAATACTATTGGTTATTGTCCTGCTTGTGGTCGTTTTGTGAGATTGACGTGATGGTTGGGGTTGGTGGCTGCGGGGGTTTGTTGTGGGTGGGGGTGAGTAGTGATAGAATTTGGGGGGAGAGGTGATGAAGGGTAGAAGCTGCTATAGTGATAGTGTTGGTGATATATGTGATGACTGGTAGTGTTGTAGTTGTCTTCACACAATCAAAACATTATTTGGTCGCATTCAGAAAACTTCTGTACCTCAGTGTAACTTAGCATCTCTCCCAGCACTTGTGTACGATCTTATCTACGTACAAACGTACATTTCTCTCGCTCACGCTTTACATAATATGCAGGTGATTCCATATGTCTGTACAAAATGAAAACACTACACAGAAAGACATGCGAACATAAAATTTCCATACAACTATGGAAATTGTTCACCTAGCAGTAAACAGGTATACTACGTGTTAGCCGAGCATCGCGAAACACATCCGCTGAGGTAGTAGTGCAGTTGAAACACATCCGCTGAGGTTGTAGTGCAGTTGAAACATCCGCTGAGGTTGTAGTGCAGTTGAAACACATCCGCTGAAGTTGTAGTGCAGTTGAAACATCCGCTGAGGTTGTAGTGCAGTTGAAACACATCCGCTGAAGTTGTAGTGCAGTTGAAACATCCGCTGAGGTTGTAGTGCAGTTGAAACACATCCGCTGAAGTTGTAGTGCAGTTGAAACACATCCGCTGAGGTTGTAGTGCAGTTGAAACACATCCGCTGAAGTTGTAGTGCACTTGAAACATCCGCTGAGGTTGTAGTGCACTTGAAACACATCCGCTGAGGTTATAGTGCAGTTGAAACACATCCGCTGAGGTTGTAGTGCAGTTGAAACACATCCGCTGAGGCAGTAGTGCAGTTGAAACATCCGCTGAGGCAGTAGTGCAGTTGAAACACATCCGCTGAAGTTGTAGTGCAGTTGAAACACATCCGCTGAAGTTGTAGTGCAGTTGAAACACATCCGCTGAGGCAGTAGTGCAGTTGAAACATCCGCTGAGGCAGTAGTGCAGTTGAAACACATCCGCTGAAGTTGTAGTGCAGTTGAAACACATCCGCTGAGGCAGTAGTGCAGTTGAAACACATCCGCTGAGGTTGTAGTGCAGTTGAAACATCCGCTGAGGTTTTAGTGCAGTTGAAACACATCCGCTGAAGTTGTAGTGCAGTTGAAACACATCCGCTGAAGTTGTAGTGCAGTTGAAACACATCCGCTGAGGCAGTAGTGCAGTTGAAACATCCGCTGAGGCAGTAGTGCAGTTGAAACACATCCGCTGAGGTTGTAGTGCAGTTGAAACACATCCGCTGAGGTAGTAGTGCAGTTGAAACACATCCGCTGAGGTTGTAGTGCAGTTGAAACATCCGCTGAGGTTGTAGTGCAGTTGAAACACATCCGCTGAAGTTGTAGTGCAGTTGAAACACATCCGCTGAGGCAGTAGTGCAGTTGAAACACATCCGCTGAGGTTGTAGTGCAGTTGAAACACATCCGCTGAGGTTGTAGTGCAGTTGAAACACATCCGCTGAAGTTGTAGTGCAGTTGAAACACATCCACTGAAGTTGTAGTGCAGTTGAAACACATCCGCTGAGGCAGTAGTGCAGTTGAAACACATCCGCTGAGGCAGTAGTGCAGTTGAAACATCCGCTGAGGCAGTAGTGCAGTTGAAACACATCCGCTGAAGTTGTAGTGCAGTTGAAACACATCCGCTGAGGCAGTAGTGCAGTTGAAACACATCCGCTGAGGCAGTAGTGCAGTTGAAACATCCGCTGAGGCAGTAGTGCAGTTGAAAAAGGGTTGAGCTTTGAATTGACCGAAGATGTGAAAGTTCATCCTTTACATTCAACGACATAAGAAAAACGCACTCTCAAAAAAGCACACTAGTGTGTATCACAACAGCCGATCCCACAAGACCTTCAGAGAACAAATCCCTCACTTTTCACTCTTCACTATGTAACTTACACTCAGTTGAACACACTCTTCACTATGTAACTTACACTCAGTTGAACACACTCCCTACTGAGTTTGAGGTGACAGACTTACCGAACCGTCTTACCTCAGTTTGAGATATTTTGGTCCCTTAGTCTTGCCCGGACTAATGGGTCTTTCACGCTTCCTTAGTTCCTCCTTTCTCAGCTAGGGGGACTTCTTTCTCTAGGTCTTTTCCTCTCCCTTTTCTAAGGGATTTCTTTCACGACTCCTGTCTCTACCTCTTTTCCTTTGTATCATTTTCTGTCTTTACCTCTTTCTCTTATATAAGCTATTTCCTACCAGCCTCTTCCAATGTCCTATTCAAATTTAACTTATCTTCAATTTACTAATTCACCGAAATTCAATACATCAGAATTTGTTTTCAATATGTATAATCACAAGAACGCTCATTTATTTATACATTTAACTATTTATAAACTTTATTGGAATACAAAAGTGGTTCTCTACACATATGCTGCTATGTATGATAATCTATGTAAATGTATTTATGTACACCTGAATAAACTAACTTACTCTGCTATTACCTATATGACTGGGTAAGTACAGGAGCAGAGTTATGCTCGTCGTGTCTTGTCTTCGGTACTTAAATTTCTCAATTTATACAATCCTCATGTAGGGGGTTATATAAATGTGTGTTACTTAATTTGAATACAATTTTGGCATGGTGTACAAAGATATATACGTGTAATTTTCACTTCCGGTGGTAAAAAAAAAAATCACTTTTATTTATTAGAAAACCCCGCTGATGACGTTTGCTCAGGACAACATTTTTCATCTTACTGAAATATATATATATATATATATATATATATATATATATATATATATATATATATATATATATATATATATATTATATAGAAAAACACTCAACGACTGTAATAGTTTGCCTTTTATTCCTCGCGCGTTTTGTTTTTTTCCCAGATTAGTCTTTCATAGGAAACTCCATCGAAAGCTTTTTTTGAAATATAAACAAATGCATTCTGCCCATCCACGCATGTATGCGTGTGTGCCTGCACATACGAGTGGGTGTATGTATTACAAAGGATTATAAAAGGATTCACAAATAGAAGACCGATTGGTCCCTACTAGGCTGTTTGTTGTAAACGCAATTTGAATGGTTATTGACGATTTAAGCTAAAAAAAATATTGAGTTCATTTGTAACGAGTTATAGATGTTATACAAACAGCACCAAAGTTATGGCCTAGCTCTTTTTTTTTTATGTTTAGTCGATAGTAATTATATATTAACTAATGTGAAAACAATGCTGAGTGAAGCAATATTTTTCTTAAACTGACTGAACAAGTCAAGACAATTCTCGAATGATTTATTTCAATGTCCAGGAATGATTTGTGTCGCTCATCCCTGGACTATTTCCTCTCAGCAAAATTATTTTTGTAAATTTAGTGACCAGAACTTAATAAGGGACGCACTAATGAGTAAATTATCGGAAACCGAAGGTTCTCGTCTCCATTGCTGAATATCCTGACAACTTGTAAACTTAAGTTATCAAAAATATTTAATGCGAAAGGCTCATTAGTTGTAAAATTTTGTTCTCTTTCATTTTTAATTTTGCCCACACATGTGGTCGTTCAACATTAGTAAATAATTCTTTAACTTTGTGCTGTCAGGTTATTTAGAGGTATATGTCAAGATAATTCCTCTCTTAGAAAGAGCGCTGGACTATGTACCGAACCTTGTGGTAGTCATCAACTTGAACTCCTTAATTTTGGCCTTTCATTTATTTCACCCAGGCCTCGTGCTGGCTGAGTTTCTTCTTTTGCGATCCCCAGTCTTATAGTGTCCCTGTTATGTCCGTTGTTCGTGATGGTCATATCCTGGACTTGATAGTATATTTTCTTATAAAAGCGCTTCTGTGACACCAGTTAATGGTCCCAGTCGAACCGAAATATCGTCATGCGTTTCCTTCTGCTATGTGCTGTTGTGTATTGTTCCAGTCACGGTATTACGACTTTTTATTCTTTCTCTTTTATTAGATGGAAGTGATAAGCGAACCATAACTTCATCCCTCAAGATTCTTTCCGAGCGTTCACGAACTACACTGCGGTCAAGGTAGTTACTGTGTATTCCGCCAATTCTAAATGAATTACGCATTTTTTCACTGGTAGTACTGCTCATCTTCTATAGGTAACGATTTAATATATCGTATATCTAAGATATGGCTTTCGTTATTTCTGTACCGATATCCTTCAGAGATTTAGCGCAAAACTTACCGGGTCCTGCGGACTGACTTTATATTTGCAACTTGAATATCAGTTCATTACACATGACTTTACCCATGTGTTTGGCAGTGCTCGTCCATCAGCGATGTACTTAAAGGATGAAAGGAAACCGGGGGGAAAAAGGATGCTAAGGAAAGTAGTAATAATTTGTTTTCAAAGGATAAGGTGCCACAGACTTTAAAATTTGTCGTCCATGTTTTGTTATATATTAACATTTTGCCAATGGTACCTAAATTTGGGTAATGAATTATTTTCTTTTACGTTTAGCTGCAGAATTCCTTATCACTGTTTCCAGTGAATTTGTGCAGTGAACAAATCGTTAAGCTTATAAGCAATATTTACTTTTGCCTTTTAAGAACCGCATGTAGTCGAGGACGTGTTATTATCTGTTTTCACTTGTTGACCCTTCTAGTACGTGTTGATCTTTCTTACACGTCATCCTTCCTGCACGGGTTTATCTTTTTCTAGTGCTGGCTCTTCCTTAAGTGTTGTTTCTTCCTAAAATGTGTAGTTTCTTCCTGTAAGCGCATGTTCTTCTTGCATCTGCTGAGCCTTCTTAGTGATCCTTTCTGCAAATGTTGATCGTTTTCTTGCATGTGTTGCTTCTCATCCTCGCATGTGTTGACTCCCTACCACCCGACACCTCCCGAGTCTTCATCACAACACAACACCGAGTTAACTGTCTTAATTTTCTCCCAAGGATAACGCGGAGGGGGAAAGGGTTAGGAGGGAGTCGGCGTTAGAGAGAGAGGGGGTAAGAGTCCTTGCCATGAAAGACGTACAACCATTCTGGGTGAAAGCGACACCGGAAACAACAACTTCAGACCATTCCAAGTGGAAGTGCCAGAAATGACACGTAACTGACACCGGAAGAAATGCCACCTAGGAGCCAGTCCGGTTAAAAGTGATGCAAATGACACCGAAACTTCCACCAACTTCAGCCCATTCTGGATGGTAGTTCCGGAAGTGACACCATCCTGACACCAGCCCAGTGTTGAGACATAAATGAAATAAGGAGCACAAGACAAGCTCAGTGTAAGCGTTATTCTCAGCAGACTGAGAGAAACTCCATGTCGGGATATGTCGAGGCTTCCCGCGCGGAATGCTGCATTTAAAATTACGTCAAAATACATTATTCATACACCCAAGAGAATCTTGACAAAGACAAATTCGGATATAGAAACTATATTCAGAAGTTACGGCCCGAACACAGATACAGCCAAAACTTTGCAATTAAACTAGACGAAAAGTTATCAGGTTGGTCAATACGTAGACTACATTATATTATTTTTTATATTATTATTGTATTCATGGGGTATCGCTCAACTAGTAGACGTTCTATAGTTCCTCGAGAATGGGATGTAATTAAGTTTGATCAAAGGGAAGAGTAGCTTCAATTTCTTGAATCGAGAGCACCTTTCCGGCATCAAGGCACTCCCATGAAAGCATCAAGACACCCCCATGAAGGCCTCAAGGCACCCCCATGAAGGCATCAATACACCCCTATGAAGGCATCAAGGCACCCCCATGAAGGCATCAATACACCCCTATGAAGGCATCAAGGCACCCCCATGAAGGTAAACTGTTAGATTCAGTATTCACCCAGTAGAGCTTTTTTTTAATACTTTACGAATTAATGAAATAAACAATACAGCCTTATGTGCATGCTTGAAATATATTTTAACTCATAGCTAAGAACATTCACAACAAACCATTTTTCACAGGAGTGATACACGCGTGCATATTTCAACGCTTCCTGGTGTTGATGAGTTGTCACAGTGCCAGACGTATCGTGGCCGATTTGTTTTAGTTTCCTTACCTCTGGTTAAATATGCGCTTTAATAGGTTTATGCAAATTGCTCTCTCTTAAAATTAAGAAAAGAGTATTTGTTAAGTTACTGGAAACGTTGGGAGTTTGACGCTTGGAATTGCGAAAGAAAATTTGATTGGTTAAAGAATAGTAGATTGTCGCCAAGAAATTTTATAAGCGTAATGAATGAACTTTTTTCATTCAGATGGGAAGTCACCAAGTAGTTTGAGTAGTAGTAGTAGTAGTGACATTTACGGAGCACTCTGACAGCGTAGGTCACTCGACTATCATAGCCCAAGAAAAAAAAAATATGTACAAAATAACATACCAAGTCCTCGACTGATATAACACATATTTATCAACTCAAACATGGAAAGTAATTACATTTAAAACCTCTGTAATTTATACAGCAATTTTAACCATCAAAAGATTCCCTGTTATTTTATGAATTTTACGCAATTATACATGATAACATTAACGCTGTTTTAAATTTTATTACAGCGACAAGACGCAGCAAGAACAAATAAGGTCGCTGAGCGAATCGAGAAAGATATCATATGTTGAAGAATCTAAAGGTAACAGTAGCAACAGCAACTAAAACAGCCGTATTAAACACAGGAAAAAACAAACAGTAACTGTAGCAACAGCATAAAAAAACAAATACAATAAAGAATCACTGGAAAAACAAGAACAAGCGGAAGAATAAGTAAAAACAGAATAATTTAATATATTTTGAAGACAAACGGAACAAGTGAAGCATCAGGAAAACTAAAGCAACAATCGGAACTATCAGAAGCAGAAGCAAAGGCTGATTTGACGTCCGACAAGAAAAAAAATCATTTGATGGAACCCTGATCATATGATAAGTCGCTTCAGCAGCAGAAAACCCCACCACTGCCATCACCCCCACACCACTGCCATCACCCCCACAACACACTCTCACCCCCACACCACTGCCATCACCCCCACAACACACTCTCACCCGACAACACTAAACAGCCGAGCGACCCGGGCCACGCAAAATTTGCTAGTAACACTTGAACTCCACATCCATCAGTGACACTCTTATCAAGGCGTCGCACTTAATGAGCTTACGGGGGACAAAGTTCCCGTTACATGAACTGGAAAGTCAAGTTCTTCCTTCCATCTCGTATCTCAGCGTTGTAATGCTGATGTTGTTCTTGCAAATGTGATTTTTTTTTTAGGAGGGGAGGGGAGGGTGTTATTTCTTTACCCTCCTTGATTTGTCTGTCTGCTCTGCTCGCTTCCTGTTTTACAAAATATTATGGTTCGTCTGTGTTATTGTTATTTCTCAGTTTACTTTATATTATAAACCATCTTTTATTTCTCAGAAATTATGATTATTTTTTTTAATTTATATTATTTTTCATCTTGTCACTCTTACTCATGGGTGTAGAACTGTTGATTCCTAATTCCACGTTTATTTAAATTACAACTCTGTCTTCTCACTTACGATTTAACTGTAGTTCTTTCAGTATTGTTAATTTTTCACATGTCAATAAGTTTTACCTTCAATCATTTACCTTTATTTCTAGCATTCCTGACTCCAGTCACTGCCTTCCTTCCCTCATCTCATTCTTTTCTAACCCTCCTAGGCTTTCCCATCAAACCCATTTTTCTGTCTTATCTACCTATTCTCTGTCCCTTCCTCTTCTCTATCATTCCTACTCTCGCCGCCTAATTCTTCGCCATCTGGAGAGACTCTTACCATTACATATAAATACCCCCATCGTTTCAGCCAAGCAAACACGTACTATGCAGCTCGACTCGTGTAATGTCTCTGTGAAGTGTTCCCATTCCCAGGAAACCCTCGTGATACAGGAGAAGTGAGGCGATGTTTCTGTCTTTACGAACATTGAACATCACACTAAGCCAGGAAGATATTTTTGTTAGATCCCTTGGTAGAATATACGGGAGATATATTACTTGTTGATAATTTACCATGGAGCAGCACCTACAACAGACAAAATATCGTAAGGAGTATGGAGTGCTCAAGATGATGCACTCTGGCATATTTTTTTTGCCAAATATGCAAAAGAGCATTGATGATTGATAATGAATGCATAGTGCGAGCGATAGCGTATGCGCATCTATTTGCATGTACTTACCTACATGCCTATTTATATTCCCGTCGGTTTAGCCCAGATCTTTGGTCCCGCATATTAACAGTAATTGGAATCCAGTACTTCATCTCAAACCTTCGCACTTTCTCCTACTACATCACTTCCCAGCTGGGGCATAGCCCAAGGGTGGCTGGTGCAGCTATAACCAATCAAGGCTTAGCAAACTATCTATTTTAGACTGGGAGTGTCAGACACACTAGCAACATTCGCGTAGTAATGACCGAGGAAGATTGGCTCCTGCATCCGCCGGTGACCTCCAGTATTATTTCCGCTGCTAGGTACTCCACCGGATGTACCTCTCGATGTGCTTCCATGTAGTCCACCCGACAGGAAAATTCCCTTTAGTAGTTACAAACCAAATCAGCACTGCAAGTTGCGAGTAAACAAGGAGAAAAAAAAATCAAGTTAAGTAAAATAAAGGAGGGAAAGGGATGTTTTGGCACTGAGGAAGTTTACACCAGCGACACCTCACCACCACGATAAGACGTTCAGTGTCAGTAATAAGCAGTGTATGTTTTGAGCGGCTCTTTTATTTATTGAATGTGACCCGCAAGTTTGAGAGCTTGGTCTCTTTTAATGATGGTACTATTCTGTGTCTGTTCGCTTTCTAAGACTGGTTCGGGAAAATGGATATTTCCATGACTCTTTAGCTGTTTCCGCATGTGTGTTTCTGTGTGTGAGCGAACATCGGTGTGTGTGTGTGTGTGTGTGTGAGAGAGAGAGAGAGAGAGAGAGAGAGAGAGAGAGAGAGAGAGAGAGAGACAGACAGACAGACAGAGTTTGGGGGAGGGGGGTGGAAGGGGGGATGAAGAGAGTCCTGACCAAACTCTGGAGAACTAGTGTCAAGGGAAAGTGTTCAGGTAATCTTGTTACAGCCGTTTGATGCTTGATGTCCAGGCCAGCTCTCGAGGGAGACTGTGCTAGCCTGCCAGCCTTCCTTCCTTTCCTGTCTCCAACAACTTATACTCCCTCAATCAGACCTACTTTCTCTCCAATACCTTCCACCCTCCCTCCTTCTCTCCTCCCACATACTTCATGTTACCTAACATCCCTTCTCTTTTTATTGGTATGGATAATCTCATCCACTTATTCTACTTTATGGTACATGTTTTTCAGATTCCGTAATCTATCAGCACCCACAGTGTTACTAGTCTTACAGTCTTTCAAACTCTCCTGTTTATTTTATTTTCCTCTTATAGCATCGTCTAGCCTCCGTCACCCTCGTGATCCCCTTTCAATTCCGCTCGGTTCTCACGCTCCTACCCATCCTTCAATTCCTTTTTCTTATTTCTTACATTATGCATCTCCGCCTGTCTGCCAACACACTCGTCATCATCTCTTCGACTCGCACCTTCAACGTCAGGAGTCCTCTCGAGCCTCCTACTCGAGTCATATGTTAGTCAAGGAGGCTGAAGACTGGATATCAAGGTTTCTTGAACTATGGAATTTGAACTACCCTTGCATTCCTTGGTTCAAATGTGATTATCTCCCTTTCTCTAAGTGTTATATATGTCCTTATCTGTTAACGCTTCCCTTAAATTATGCTACTGTTAATAGTACTACTACTAATGGTATTAGGTTTTGCCACCAAAGTGGCTTGTTTATTGTGCACTCCATACCCATCCTGTGGACGGTAGCACAAGAGCGTATGGATGCACAAAAGACCTAGGAACTAGACCCCAAAAGGATTAACATAAATATATTTGGATTTATATCTACAGTTCACTTATCTGTTACAAGCAAATTTAGGAAATTTGCTTAATATATCTGGTATCGTATTTTCATTAATAAGATATCTTGACATGTCACATAGTTTATTATACTATCTCTATATTCCTCAGTAAGTGGACAATTAAGCACAATGTTAAATATAGTGACCATAGGGCTAGCCACATACTTTGCATTTGGTTTCATCATCTGTGTGTCTGCCAAACTTCCTGAAGTACTTGTAATTCTCCTTCACGGTACTTTTCTTGGCTAACGTGTCAACTTTATCATGAAGGAGTAATCAGGTGTGTGAGATAATCCATAACAATTGTAGATGAATTCCATTTTCCTGGATTTTTTAGTATCTGTATCTGGCTTCTCCAATGAGCATGTTAGACTATGTGTCAAGAAGTACTAGTAGTAGTAGTAATAATAATAATAAATAATCATTACCATTATTTTCTAGTGTCGCACACGCATCACTTCCTTATTACAACAATCGGAACTTCATAAATACTAACATCTGAAGGCATTTTGGGTTTAAAGTGGGGGGAAACTGCTTAATGAACACATTTGAACATGAAATAATTAAAAATAACTGTTACACACACATCAACTTCGCGTGGGAAACCATTTCATTTATATTATAAAATGCCTCCGCTTAAATAACTCAATAAAAGACGGTATGTGAATAGAAATGCGACAAATCTATTGCATTGGTTTAAATGTTATAGATGGTTATAGAATGTTTCACAGTTCAAGAGTATTAGCCAATAGACGGAGACGTATTTTTTTCCATGATCTTTTTAGACAACTGAATTTACAGGCTGAGAAATGTTATTCTATATCAGCTCACTGCAAATCCCAGCACTTAGGAATAATAATACCCGGTCCCTCCTTCCATCCTCGCGCCCTGACATGCTACCCACATTAATCGACTAACACCCAGGAACCTACTTAGTAAATAAACAGGTGCAAACAGGTGTAAAGAAACACGCCTTTTATTTCAGATCAGAGTCCATACCCCGTTTTCTTTGACTTGGCTGTACATTTTAAACATTGCCTCATCTTCCAGTTGTTGCTAAAGGGCTTTTAATACAAAGACTTGGAGCTACCCTCCCCTCACTTTGGATCGAACCTGATTACCTCCCGTATCCTTGGTGTTGTGTGACCCCTACCGGTTTAGAGCTTTACCGTCATTATTATAATATTCTCATCTACCAGAAACACATGTGGCAACACTCATCAGTCAGCTGGTGTGTGGCCGCCGTCGGCAGGATACTGATAAACTTTAATTTAACGGTATTTACGAGGATGCGGTAAACCCATAGGAGCCATATGGGTTTACCATATGGTTTACTATATGTACAATAACAACCTTAAATAACTTACCTAACCTTATAGCAAGTGCAATTTAATTTAGTCTTATCCAACTAAATATATATTTTAGATAAGTTTACAATAATTTAATAATAAACAAAAACAATGAAATCTATTTTTTTTACGTTAGGTTTAGAATGATTTTTGCAAAATTATTGCATACACAATTTTTCGTTTGCCTTAATCGGTAAGAAGAGCGTTGTTATTTAAGCCAAAATCAAAAGTTTTTACCTATTCGGCACGATATATATATATATATATATATATATATATATATATATATAATGTTTGGTAACAAGTAGTTACAGTTTAAGAAGTTTTAATAAGACTAATAAACCGTATTTTCATCTTTTCCTCTAAAATGTCACACATATGACAGGTCAGTTCATCTCTCCCATCGACCAACTGATATGATTGAGTTAGCTAGAGCCGGGGACACTTCACTAACAGATTTCATTAGCTCATTCATATAATCTATCCTGTGTGATGGACTATGACAGGGAAACACGGGAACATTGGGGAGAGATAAAAGTAGCTATCGTATAGAAAGGCGCAGCCACACACACTGAGGGTGTAAAACGAGTTTAATGAAAAAAACTTATCCATTTGTCGTCCTCCTTCTCCCCCTCCAGTCTCCTCCTGTTTCACCCCTATTGCTCATATCCCTCCTCCTTCCCCCCTTTCCCTCCGTTCTTGAGGTTCAGAGGTGATCAATAAGGCAACAAGGATCTACACTTTATGTAACCAACATTTTCGTGTGTTGGAGGGGGAGGTTGGCACGGTGATGGGGGAGGTTGGCACTGTGGTGGGGGAGGTTGGCACGGTGGTGGGGGAGGTTGGCACTGTGGTGGGGGAGGTTGGCACGGTGGTGGTGGAGATTGGTACGGTGGTGGGGAAGGTTGGCACTGTGGTGGGGGAGGTTGGCACGGTGGTGGGGAAGGTTGGCACGGTGGTGGAGGAGGTTGGCACGGTGGTGGGGGAGGTTGGCACGGTGGTGGGGGAGGTTGGCACGGTGGTGGTGGAGTTTGGCACGGTGGTGGTGGAGATTGGTACGGTGGTGGGGAAGGTTGGCACGGTGGTGGAGGAGGTTGGCACGGTGGTGGTGGGGGTTGGTACGGTGGTCGGGGAGGTTGGTATAATGGTGGAGGAGGTTGGTAAGGTGGTTGGGTGAGGTTGGCAGGGTGGTAGGGACCTTTGCAGGTTGGTGAGGGACGTTGATAAGGTGGATGGTGGATGGGAGTATGCTGCTGGGTATTGTGTGACCGAATGGAATGTGGAGGACGGATGGAAGAAGAGCTGGAGGTACAGGGAAATGATAGCGGCGGAAGGAAGGGTGGAGGTACGGGGGTATTATAGCTGCGGGTCGCCTCTTGTTGTTCAGCAACAAACAATTTTTTTTATATATTTTTTCCATTGTGAAACGTCTCAAATGCGCAGCGAGGAGACTGGGTATGAGCTCCTGGGGTATAAAAGAAAACTCCAACTGTGACGTCATTGCAACAACTGTGACGTAAGTGAAACTGACGTCAGTGAGACAACTGTGACGTAAGTGAAACTGACGTCAGTGAGACAACTGTGACGTAAGTGAAACTGACGTCAGTGAGACAACTGTGACGTAAGTGAAACTGACGTCAGTGAGACAACTGTGACGTAAGTGAAACTGACGTCAGTGAGACAACTGTGACGTAAGTGAAACTGACGTCAGTGAGACAACTGTGACGTAAGTGAAACTGACGTCAGTGAGACAACTGTGACGTAAGTGAAACTGACGTCAGTGAGACAACTGTGACGTAAGTGAAACTGACGTCAGTGAGACAACTGTGACGTAAGTGAAACTGACGTCAGTGAGACAACTGTGACGTAAGTGAAACTGACGTCGGTGAGACAACTGTGACGTAAGTGAAACTGACGTCGGTGAGACAACTGTGACGTAAGTGAAACTGACGTCGGTGAGACAACTGTGACGTAAGTGAAACTGACGTCGGTGAGAGAACTGTGACGTAAGTGAAACTGACGTCAGTGAGACAACTGTGACGTAAGTGAAACTGACGTCAGTGAGACAACTGTGACGTAAGTGAAACTGACGTCAGTGAGACAACTGTGACGTAAGTGAAACTGACGTCAGTGAGACAACTGTGACGTAAGTGAAACTGACGTCAGTGAGACAACTGTGACGTAAGTGAAACTGACGTCAGTGAGACAACTGTGACGTAAGTGAAACTGACGTCAGTGAGACAACGGTGACGTAAGTTAAACTGACGTCAGTGAGACAACTGTGACGTAAGTTAAACTGACGTCATTGAGAACGGTGACGTAAGTTAAACTGACGTCAGTGAGACAACTCTGACGCCAGTGAGACAACTCTGACGTCAGTGAGACAACTCTGACGTCAGTGAGACAACTGTGACGTCAGTGAGACAACTGTGCACCAATAATTCTGAGTAACGTGAAATACAGATTACATCCAAGGGAAAGCGCTAAGCCCGTGAGGGTCATACAGCGCCTGGCGGAATAGTAGGGCTGCCGGCTAATCGTTTTTTTTTTTATCCGAGAAATTGAGAAGTAGCTGCAATTGCTTGCGTCAATACCCCGTTGCTAGCATTATGGCACTCCGTCCCTTTAAGGTTGTGAAGTATAAGATATGACAAATATTGAGGGGTAAAAGCCGTACTAAACTGGTATAGGTTTAAAAAAAAACACCGATATTTGAAGGAACATTAATAAGAACTCGCTGATTCGCTGTTAGAAAACAGGATGTTTAAGCTTTGAAACACCTGCAAGCCTGAACGAAAATTCGGAAGCCAAACTTCCAAAATTATGCCTGGTAAAATCAAACAATCTCGATAATATTGTTAAACTCTATTCTATGACACGCGTTATCATTTTTTTTGTTTTACCTCTCCGAAAATGTTTATCTCTTATATTGACGAACAATATCGGCATTGTGTCCCATTTATTACTATTAGTATTTTAACTGCATATTTTTCAGCCAGCTATTTAAATTAAAACGATTAAATCTATATATTTTGGCACTACTGAATTTTTTGTTCTACATATCTTGAGTTGGTACCTAACTAAATTATTTACAAACATTATCTCTCTGTCCACAGCAGAATTCGAACCTACACACACTGCATCAAAGTAGTACCTTCTCCACTCGGCCAGATTCCAGAAAAGTATGGGCGTCCACAGAGGTACTACGGTCCTGCCAAGTGAGTGTAAAACGAAAGCCTGTAATTGTTTTACATGATGGTAGGATTGCTGGTGTCTTTTTTCTGTCTCATAAACATGCACGATTTCAGGTATGTCTTTTTACATCTACTTACACTTAGGTCACACTACACATTCTTCATGTACAAGCATATATATACACACCCCTCTGGGTTTTCTTCTATTTTCTTACTAGTTCTTGTTCTTATTTCCTCTTATCTCCGTGGGGAAGTGGAACTGAATTCTTCCTCCGTAAACCATGCGTGTCGTAAGAGTCGACTAAAATGCCGGGAGCAAGGGGTTAGTAACCACTTCTCCTGTATACATTACTAAAGTTAAAACGAGAAACTTTTGTTTTTTTCTTTGGGCCACCCCGCCTTGGTGGGAAGCGGCCGATTTGTTGAAAGAAAGAATATATAAACACACACACACATACCACAGTGGAAATAGAAACAAACCTGAGCGCTTACTCTCACATTTAAAACTCGATAACAGCCAAACATTATTTGAACTGTGATACTGAAAGAGATACTGAGTTTGATTTTATATTATTGCTCATGATTCCGCATGAGTAACTGTGAACGTTTAACTTCCTTAGATACTGACTGAAAATTATGATGTACTGAGGCACTTATAAAATAATTCGAATTACTATAGATGAGTAAAGTAAGACTTTTTATATTAATGATCAATGCCATAGAGTAAAAATATTATGTTATTCTTGTAAGTAATAATTGTGCTTAAAGATAAGGGAGGAGCTGGCTAACGGAAAACGTGGACGTATGTTTGCCTTCATACGTTCATGCTTGCCTTCATGAATTTACTTATTTCACGCTGAAATTTACTTTATGAAATTACAATTACTGGATTACTCAGCATGATGTATGCGAGTATTCTGTAACCCTACTCCTCTAAGGAAATTAATACGCCTTGCACACCATTTCTTTGTAATTATTTATTATTGTGAGAGCTTGTACAGTAATAATTCAAGGGGTTTACCTAGTGGGATCTTGAATTGGTGTGTATAAACAGCTTGTTTCTATTCATTCAACCATAAATATTAAGTCACTTTTCCCTAGCTTGATTGTTTGCGAGGGATCTCTACGTTCAGGTTAGCCAGGAGAGTCTCAGCCAGTATACCAGACTATGTTCCATGTACAGCAGTTGATACAACTCGCCAATTTAGCTTTCATCAGTTATACTATATTATGATTTTTTAAATAGTTTTTACTTAATCGATGAGACTTTGCTAGCAACTGCACATCTATCTAGTGTAAGAATTACTTATTAAATTTATTACCTTATACACACACACACACATATATATATATATATATATATATATATATATATATATATATATATATATATATATATATATATATATATATATATACACAAATGAAAAATGATTTAACTAGCTTTTCTAGAGTGCAATTACCTATATGTAATTCCCTAGTTGAGATGTGGCAGTGAAAATTATTGGAGTTAATTAACCCTGGAGAGAAATTAATCCAGGATAATCAGTGTGATTCGTTGCCTTTCAACGAGGCAGCCCATAAATGCCGTTAAACACCTAAACACTTATTTACATGCCAGTAAACAGGGGCAAAGGGTGTAAGTAAAGGGACTTGCTCACCAGAGATCAAACCCTGGTTTATTTGGTTGAGAACCAGAGACTTCCACCGAGCTACACCTCTCGGGCTCCTCACTTAAACTTACTTTTTGCTGTGTGATGTCTGTTGCGCATGTTTTAAGTTGTGTTCTGTTTCAGCTTCGATTATATTATTTCCTACATTGTCAGACAATGCAGTTCCAACAGCAGTAAGCCGGTGATGTCTGTCTCAGTAGCCTAGCCAGTAATAGCAACCCCCGAATGGATCATCTTATGATAAAGACTCAGGGAATATCAAATCTTAAAGCAGACCACTATTCGGATCAGAGAAATGATCTTTTCTTTCCTCATAAAAATTTTGCGACTGGATAAAAATTTAAACAAAACTCTCCGAACATTAAAAAAATTTCTACTTAAAAACATTCCGCATGCAGTGTTCTGAAAATTTTATGAAAAAAAAAGTGGTAAACCCGCACGTGTCATACGGAGCAGTGTTTTGAAAAGGTCAAAGATTAGTGGTCGGTTTATTATTGATTCATAAATACAAAATTAAAAAAAAAGTATTAGAGAGCCGTCTTGAAATATATAGTTGACACTATGAAATTTCTTTTGTATCGTAGATAAGCATTTCTAGGAAATTTTGAGATGCTCGTCTCAGAAAACAATGGCAACTACTTAAGCTGTCTGGAATATTCTAAACATTCATGGAGCACTACAATATGTCCACCAGCTTGAATCCATTAACTGAATTTTTTTTAACCTGCTATAAACTAATATTTTTAGTAGACTTTTGTTCATGAAATGGGTTATGTTCTTTGCATTGTATTTTTATACTTAAGATACAAAGAATAAATGTTTAATGAATTCGTGCATTATTCACAATGGAAACTTCAATTTATTTTAATAAACTCTTTCCTAGTATGCATTAATTGGAATTTATCCCAAGCCTTATGGAATAATGAACAATCCTTTATAACACAAGATCCATGATGTTGCAAATCTTGTTAAGAAACAGCACTCCAATTAAGTGTTTTATTCTATTTGTTCTCTTCCTTTAGTATATAACCACCAACCTATGAATTATCCCTGCTGCCATCTTAAGTGTGAGCACCACATACTCGGAATCAAAAGAGTTAATGGGTCGAAAACCTGTGTTTATAGATGTTAAAAAATATTTTTAATAATAAAACTACTAAGAGCTTGGCAAATTTCATTAAAAAAAAATTCATTAAGTAAATAATTCAGTTAAAATTCAATGCACAGAGGAAACTGGAGAAAAGAAAACTTCAGTTCCCAACCTTTTATCTGTTTTTCGCTTTCCTAAGAAGTTGGGAAACACAAATGGAGTTTGTGTTACAACATTTTATTTAGCTCTGTGATACAGGGGTCTGCTAGGCTTTAATTACTTAAGAAACGTGATTATAAATACTTAAAGAAGGTTATAAAGAACGAACTGATCCTTAAAGGGCTTTATTTATGTGTAAACAGTTGGAAAACAAAATAAAGCTGACCGAAACTTTTATAAAGACATTCTTGAGATATCTAGCCAAACAAGATACGATTTCCCAAAGTTGTTAAGAGCAGAGCCGAAGTTCTCAGTGAAAGAGGAACGAGAGGTCTGTGGACCATGCCAACACCTTATATAAGAGATGAACCTACGGTTCTCATTCAGCATAACGTTTTATGTAAAAGATGAACCTACGGCAGTATCACAATGACATAGTTATATTTTAGAGATGATCCCATGGTTCTCTTAATATGAGAACACTTTATACAGGAGTTGAATCATGGTTCTCTAAATGTGACGATGACTCTGCTAGTATATAAAATTCTAAAGTGTGGACAAGAGCGATTAAAATCTAGCAGAAAGTTATATATCTCTGGTGGAACTAGTTGTACAATAAACAGGTTTATGAGATCTGGGTATACCAAACGTGTGCCATTTCTCAGTATCGTAAGGCATAAAGAAAACATAGATTTATTGATGTTATTCTTTCAGGCTTAAAGGTCCTAGACACCTGCTGTCAATGTATAACTGGATATTTGATTATAATTGGGCGAGGCTCTAAAGCTGAGGCTGGTGATTCAAGTCAAGAGAGTGGTGGAGTTTCCACCTACCGTAAACGTGACATACTGATAACTTTCGCTTACAGGTTTTTACCTCTTGTGGAGTAATGTGCTCCTACGATAAAATGAACTGATACACTTGCTACTTAGCTTATTGATGAATCCAAGATGTCGCAGCCGTCCCCAACACCTACAGAGGATACATCTATGGCCTCATTCTCCACAGGGCTGTAAGGTAAACATCAAGTGATAATAATATTGCCCCAAAGGAGCATATGCCCATATTTCAGTCTTTGATGGACTGAAAGGCGGTTTACTCACTTGTTTGGACTTAAAAGTTCACGCATAACCGCCGTCAATAGGTAAATTTTGATGCTCTTGAAATACAAGAACTGCGCAGTCCCCTGCCTGACAAGAACATAAAAACATACCTTGCTCGTGTAACGTGAGCGATGGTGTTGGCTCCACCATATACGGCGGAAATGCTGTCTTGAGTGTAGAATGCCGCTGATGAGTCACCGTCTTGTTTCGATGGAATTCACTTGCGACTGTCTCTACGTTTGTCTTGCAGTAAGAAGCTGCGCACACTTCTGAATATACCGCGATTTTATTCACTAAACGCGCTGGAACAGAGTTCTTATCCGATTTCCCGACGTTAGTGGAGATTAAATTAGAATAACGGATGTGTATGACTACTGTCTTTGTCCGGTTATACACCGCGCCGTAGCTCCCGTCCTTTCGGTGGCAGTATTCAATCTAACCCCCTCGTGGTGCCTCGTGGCTCTGCGGGGCCTGGCATGCTGCTACAAGTGGCAATTAAAATGTTTGTGTTCTCTAAATTTCAATCACTGGAACACATGATTGTAATTTTCAAGTGTAGAAACTAATACAACAGTTTACTGTAATCTTCCTGTTACGGCAAAGAGTTACATTTATCTCAAATGTCTATTAACTCACATACACACTCGCTGCTACTTGGTCAGACCACGCAACACACTGTGGTCAGTACATCTGGTCTGTGTTAATTTGTTTTTCTCAGCCAGACGCGCCTCATCTTTCCCCTTCCTAAGGGCGGAAAGGGTGGGACCCTTAACAAGGGTATTAAGGGCGCGTACCCCCGCCTCCTTTGGAGAATTTTCTCCACACCTCTTTGAGTGACTGGAGTCTGCTAAAATCAGACCATCGCCTGATCTCAGGAGCCCTTCTGAACAATGTAAAAAGACAAGCTACTTATATTCAAATAGAATGGTCTTCCTTAGAGTATACATGACTTCTCTCTAATCCCAGGAAAGTGTTCAGACATAATCCAATATACATCCAGAGCACAGGCAATTTCTGAGCAGGGAAGGGTAACTAGGTCACCATCTCCAGTTGTACTCTTTCTAAAGCCCGCGACACTCCACATCACAGGAACCAACCAAAAAAATTCTGATTATACAATTTTGATATTTATATTTTGATTCTCGCCTCATTTACAAGTGTGTGTTTAAGAATCACGAAATCGTAATGACACGATTGCAAACAAACCATACCACGGGTGGGGTTCGAACCCGCAGTCAGTCTCAAAACTCCAGACCGTCCCGACGGTCTGGAGTTTTGAGACACTCTGACCGCGGGTTCGAACCCCACCCGTGGTATGGTTTGTGTGTATAAGCACTACACTGCACGCCATCTGCTGTAAGCCATCCACGCCAGCACAGCCTCACAATGTTGTAAACGCCAACACTGAGCGTAAGAGAGCAAGAGTGGGGAAAATAAGAAAGCGAGAGAGAGAAAATGGAAAAGGAGAGAGAGAATTTAAGAGGGGGATTCGCAGGGACTGATAATGGGATACGGTGGTGGGTGACATGGAAAAGAAACTCAATGACATATTCAGAGGGAAGGGAACAAGACACAGGGAAGGAAGATGTGAGAGAAAGGGAAGCAACAAGGAAGGGGGTAGTAGAGGCAGAGGTGTTAAACGAGGAGACACAGAAGACAAATAAAGAGGAAGAGAGACTAGATGAGACAGAAAAAAGTATAGTAAGAAAACGAAGATATGAAGAGCATGAGGACAATGATGGAAAGGAAGAGAAGATTCGATGGATATGGCAGAGTGAAGAAAGAGATGACTTGACGAAAGTGTGAATATGATGAAAGGGAATGTGATGAGACTGAGCGTGTGTGATAGGGTGTGTGATGAGTGTGCGTGAGATAAGAGAGAGTGAATGTGATGAGAGGGTGTGTGGGATGAGAGGGAGTGTACATGATGAGAGGGTGTGTGTGATGAGAGGGAGTGTGGGTGATAAAGGGAGTGTGCGTGATGAGAGGGAGTGAGAGAGGGAGTGAATGCGATGAGTGTGCTTGTGTGGTAAGTGCGTGTGTGATTGTGAATGTGTGAGATGAGAGGGAGTGTCGTATGAGAGGGAGTGTGATGAGAGGGAGTGAGTATCATGAAAGGGAGTGTCATGAAAGTGTGTGTCATGAAAGTGTCATGAAAGTGTGTGTCATTAAAGTGTCATGAAAGTGTGTGTCATGAAAGTGTGTGTCATGAAAGTGTGTGTCATTAAAGTGTGTGTCATGAAAGTGTGTGTCATGAAAGTGTGTGTCATGAAAGTGTGTGTCATGAAAGTGTGTGTCATGAAAGTGTGTGTCATGAAAGTGTGTGTCATGAAAGTGTGTGTCATGAAAGTGTGTGTCATGAAAGTGTGTATCATGAAAGTGTGTGTCATGAAAGTGTGTATCATGAAAGTGTGTGTCATGAAAGTGTGTGTCATGAAAGTGTGTGTCATGAAAGTGTGTGTCATGAAAGTGTGTGTCATGAAAGTGTGTCAAGAAAGTGTGTCAAGAAAGTGTGTCAAGAAAGTGTGGGTCATAAAAGTGTGTGCCATGAAAGTGTGTGCCATGAAAGTGTGGGTCATAAAAGTGTGTGCCATGAAAGAGTGTGCCATGAAAGAGTGTGCCATGAAAGAGTGTGCCATGAAAGAGTGTGCCATGAAAGAGTGTGCCATGAAAGAGTGTGCCATGAAAGGGAGTGAGTGTGATGAGTCAAAAACTGACCTTTAATGAAGGAGCGCCACTGGTGCTACACAAAAGGTCATTTTCATCTCGCTTTCATAATGAAAATGCAAAAACACGATAGCGGAAATAATCCCCTCTCATTTTCACGTGCACGGAAGCACACACATTCACACACATACACGTACCCTTCCTCCTATCCTCCGCTCGACACACACACGGCACGAACGCACGTAAAACGGATGTGAACGTATTATAAAAAAAAACATAGTACAGGAGGCGAACGTCAAATGAATAATCAAAGTGTCATTTGAGAAATATAAACCGAGTCAATAGCAAGATTTGTTTGAAAAAATAAATTGTGATACAAATTTCTATTTTTCCCACATTTTGAGTCTCCCAGCAAGGCACGTTGACCCGAAGAGGAAAGCACCTTCATCATCATTTATACCAAATTGCGAGAGTAACACAATTCAAACGAATCTCCTAACTGCAGCATCCCTAATTATCCTTCAGACTGGGGGTACCGTAAATCCTCACCTCCAGGACTCAAGCCCAACTAATCTGTTTCCCTTGAATCCCTTCATATATGTTCTGTAGAGCACTCTTTTGTATGCTGTATTAAAGAAAACTGAAGCAAGGGAGGACAGAGCTCCATCTATTTCATATTATGTTTACTAGAAAAGAAAGTTTAATATTTATTAAATATACTTATAACACGGAAAAATTGAAATAATTTATTAGCAGCAATTAATGTAGAAAGTGTAAAATTTAAACGAGGGAAAGACAAATGCAAGTAGGAGAGAATATACTAGAGAAGAATAAATGTTTAACTAATCATTTCTTTGAAAGAAACCAAAAAAATTATCCTTGTAACTTAGTAATCCGTCGTCAATGATTAAGCTGCGTCTGACCAAAAAAAAAAAAAAAGCACACTCAAACTTCGTTTACAATTTCTACAATAAGAACACTGTAGCCAAGACAAGCAGGAATCGACTGGGTCGCTGTGGAATCTTGATGACTTACCAAAATGAGAAAATTCCTATGGCAAGATAGACAGATAGATGGGAGATGCACTGTATAAACTTTAACTCTCACGAGGATTTGACACACCGAGGCCACCTCGTCACCCTCCCGACACACTGCCTTTTCAACAAGAGTTGACACTTTAGTCCGTGAATGGAGCCTCGACTCGAGGTTTCTCAACACACGATGACGTCCAGCACTCAGTGTGCATCCCTAAACTACCACACATAAAAACTACTAAAAATTCTTTAACAAATGTGTTTTTCTGTAATCTTCAGAATTTAGACAGTTAAGATTTATGTAAAATAATTAACTCCTAAAATTAAATTGTGTGGGTTAAGGAAGTGATCGAGAACATATATGAAATAATGGCTTAAACCTGAGTAATTTTAAAAACGCTATACAGGAATCTTCTGAAATTTTGCTGTAATAAGACCTTGCTTGAGAATATTATATTGTATGGAAAAATCATACTGCAAAACGCCCAGTTAAATATCTTTTAATTGGTGCGTGCCAAATTTTATTAACTTTTTTCTTTATGAGCACTGAACTGTACAAATATAGAATATAGTGCATGATATGCACTATGCATACATTATATGTGTACATTACAATAAAGTAATAACCCACTTGGATCCAAGGGAGGGATCTCGATCATATGTAGCATTTTATCTGGAAGAGGATTGGGCAGTGAACTGATGTCTAGGGCAACTTGTGTAAAATGCTGGCTTAACAATTACTCCTAAGAACTTTCAATCCCATTCAATGACAACTGGGATATTTTCTATGGCAAACACGATATGTATACAATTCATGTGGCACATCTCTCTGGTGTACGGGTAGTAGCGTTAACCAAATGTGTCTAGGTGTCATTGGTGAGTCGCCTAGGACAGTAAACTAATAGATTGATGTATGGTCATTTGTGGGAAACAAATGGGTTGCTGAACGAGGGATGAAAGCAGCAAAGATTACCAAGATACCTCAGAAGAATGTTTAAAAAAAATGATTGTTCATCATATAGCTACTAATAAAGCATAGGTATTAGTTGGTAGACACATTAAATGGCGGCGAATGGCCAACTCTATTAATGTCTATTACACTAATAACAGGAATGCTAGAAATAAGATAAACGAGCTAAGATTAATTGTTAATACTGGAAGCGCAGATATTATTGCAATAACAGAGACTTGGTTAAACATGAAAAACAGACCGCCATCTGAATGCAACATTTCTAGGCTATAAATTATTCCACACCGACAAGGTCAACAGGAAGGGCGGAGAGGCGATGTACGTCGGAGATAATTTAAACCGTTGCATTAAACAAGTATATAAATGGAAGCGACGGGTTCTGAATTATTCGGCGACAGTTTCTCGAGGGACATGAAAAGCTTATCTTGGGTGTACAGTAATTTACAAACCCCCATGCCTAGATAAAGAACATGGTTATTTTTTATGCGACGAAATTACCACAGCATCTAGAGTTAGATGCGATCGAGAACATGTTTAAAATAAACCTGGGTAATTTTAAATATGCTAATGGTAAATTTTTAACTTTAGCTAAACTGATTGGAACAATTCAAGAGGAAATCTCTAGTCAAGCGATTTTCTAAATACAGTCCAGGAATATATTTTTTAAACAGTTTGCGACAAAAAACAAATAGAGGAAATAATCTGATTTGGTTCTTTCTAATTAGTAATCTCTTAAATAATCTTAAGATTAATCATGAACTAGGAGTAAACCCGTCAAACAAGAGGCAGGTCCAGGAGCTGAGATAACCTTTGCAGCTACATATAAGTGAATATGTGGACTCTTGCAAACGCATGCTTTCTTGCTCTCCCTCTAACTCACACACACACACACACACACACACACACACACAGGGAATACCTGTCAGGAAGACAACAGCGAGTCATGGTGCGTGGTGAGGTGTCAGAGTGGGCTCCTGTAACGAGCAGGGTTCCACAGGGGTCAGTCCTAGGACCGGTGCTGTTTCTGGTATTTGTGAATGACATGACGGAAGGAATAACCTCCGAAGTGTCCCTGTTTGCAGATGATGTGAAGAATTCAATCGGATGAGGACCAGGCAGAATTACAAAGGGATCTGGAAAGGCTGCGGGCATGGTCTAGCAACTGGTTCCTGTAGTTTAACCCCACCAAATGCAAAGAAGACCGTAGACGGAGTACAGTCTAGGGGGCAAGAGATTACAAACCTCACTCAAAGAAAAGGATCTTGGGGTGAGTATAACACCGGGCACATCTCCGGAGGCGCACATCAACCAAATAACTGCTGCAGCATACGAGTGCCTAGCAAACCTAAGAACAGCATTCCGACATCTTAATAAGGACTCGTTCAGAACCCTGTACACTGTGTACGTCAGGCCCATATTGGAGTATGCAGCACCAGTTTGGAACCCACACATAGCCAAGCATGACTTACGAAATCGTAATGACCGCGGGTTCGAACCCCACCCGTGGTATGGTTTAGCCAAGCATGTACGGAAGCTAGAGAAAGTGCAAAGATTTGCAACAAGACTAGTCCCGGAGCTAAGGGCTATGTCCTACGTGGATAGATTAAGGTAGATCAACCTGACGACAGGAGAGATAGGGGGGATATGATAACGACTTATAAAATACTGAGAGGAATCGATAAGGTTGACAGAGACAGGATGTTCCAGAGATGGGACACAGCAACAAGGGGTCACAGTTGAAAATTGAAGACTCAGATGAATCACGGGGACGTTAGGAAGTATTTCTTCAGTCACAGAGTTGTCAGGAAGTGGAATAGCCTGAGAAGTGATGTAGTGGAGGCAAGGTCAATACATAGCTTTAAGAAGAGGTATGATAAAGCTCATGGAGCAGGAAGAGTGACCCAGTAGCGGCCAGTGAAGAGGCGGGGCCAGCAGCTATGACTCGACCCCTGCAACCACAACAAGGGGAGTACAACTAGGTGAGTACACACACACACTTCCTTGCTAGATTATGGATTGCCTCGAGAAACACAACATATACTTCGAGTCTCTTTACATAGTCTTCCTGTTCTCTCATTTTCAATATCCTAGAGATTATTTTCTCGTATCATGGACTTCGTCGCAAGTTTTGTAATGTAAATCGTAAAATCTTCTTATCCGCATAAAACAAATTCCTAAGAATTCTTTACATTCTCAAGACATGACAGTTATTCCGAATTCCAGCAGTGCTTTTGTGCTTAAATGATTTCCAGTGTTATGTGGCATGATAACTGGCACGCTGCCGGCCAACACACAACTCCGGCACAAGAATGCCGACGTCCGAGTGTTGCTTTTCTTACACCTTCAAAAACTCTCGGAATTTGTATTTGAAATACCTAGACGGCTTGAACCCTGTCTCCATGATTCGAAAACATTTCCTCATGTCTAAATTGTGCGTGCGTGCGTACGTGCGTGGGTGGGTGGGTGGATGGATGTGTTGGTGGGTAGGTTTTTGGGTTGTTGTGCTCGTGGATGTGCGCGGGCGTGTATTTACTCACCTCGATGTCGTTGTAACTTTTAGCTCTAGGTGATCACCTCCTAACCTTCACCTGAGAGAAGTCTATCATTCCTATCATCTTCAGGTTTGAAATTTCGGTCAGTATTTCGTCACTTGTGTTCTCGTGTTAAAATTGTCTTCATTGAAAGTGCCAAAGCCTCTGATCATTTTCGTGAAAGGAAAGGACTAAACCTGCAACACTCATGCAAGACCTGGGGACTGGAAGGTCGTCAGATTGTATGTAGTCAGTGGGCATGATGCCTGCGACTGAGAGGATGGGCTTGAATGAGAAGGTTACTAATTCCTTGAATTAAGAGCCCATCACGGCACCATGCATTACCTTGGACCCAAGTCTGATATTGTTTGCCTTATGTATAGTCTAATTTATCTTTCTTCAAATAATTTAATATGAATATCTCTCTTGACTTTCTTGTAGGCCTTCCTAATTTTCTTCTAGATCATTTCCCTAATTTTCTTCTAGATCATTTCCCTAATTTTCTTCTAGATCATTTCCCTAATTTTCTTCTAGATCATTTCCCTAATTTTCTTCTAGATCATTTCCTAATTTTCTTCTAGATCATTTCTATTTTCTTCTAGATCATTTCCCTAATTTTCTTCTAGATCATTTCCTAATTTTCTTCTAGATCATTTCCCTAATTTACTTCTAGATCATTTCCTAATTTACTTCTAGATCATTTCCTAATTTTCTTCTAGATCATTTCCTAATTTTCTTCTAGATCATTTCCCTAATTTTCTTCTAGATCATTTCCTAATTTTCTTCTAGATCATTTCCCTAATTTTCTTCTAGATCATTTCCCTAATTTTCTTCTAGATCATTTCCCTAATTTTCTTCTAGATCATTTCCCTAATTTTCTTCTAGATCATTTCCCTAATTTTCTTCTAGATCATTTCCCTAATTTTCTTCTAGATCATTTCCCTAATTTTCTTCTAGATCATTTCCCTAATTTTCTTCTAGATCATTTCCCTAATTTTCTTCTAGATCATTTCCCTAATTTTCTTCTAGATCATTTCCCTAATTTTCTTCTAGATCATTTCCTAATTTTCTTCTAGATCATTTCCCTAATTTTCTTCTAGATCATTTCCCTAATTTTCTTCTAGATCATTTCCCTAATTTTCTTCTAGATCATTTCCCTAATTTTCTTCTAGATCATTTCCCTAATTTTCTTCTAGATCATTTCCCTAATTTTCTTCTAGATCATTTCCTAATTTTCTTCTAGATCATTTCCCTAATTTTCTTCTAGATCATTTCCCTAATTTTCTTCTAGATCATTTCCCTAATTTTCTTCTAGATCATTTCCCTAATTTTCTTCTAGATCATTTCCCTAATTTACTTCTAGATCATTTCCCTAATTTGCTTCTAGATCATTTCCCTAATTTACTTCTAGATCATTTCCCTAATTTTCTTCTAGATCATTTCCCTAATTTTCTTCTAGATCATTTCCCTAATTTTCTTCTAGATCATTTCCCTAATTTTCTTCTAGATCATTTCCTAATTTTCTTCTAGATCATTTCCTAATTTTCTTCTAGATCATTTCCCTAATTTTCTTCTAGATCTTTTCCCCTAATTTTCTTCTAGATCATTTCCCTAATTTTCTTCTAGATCATTTCCTAATTTTCTTCTAGATCATTTCCCTAATTTTCTTCTAGATCATTTCCTAATTTTCTTCTAGATCATTTCCCTAATTTTCTTCTAGATCATTTCCCTAATTTTCTTCTAGATCATTTCCCTAATTTTCTTCTAGATCATTTCCCTAATTTTCTTCTAGATCATTTCCCTAATTTTCTTCTAGATCATTTCCCTAATTTTCTTCTAGATCATTTCCCTAATTTTCTTCTAGACCATTTTCCTAATTTTCTTCTAGATCATTTCCCTAATTTTCTTCTAGATCATTTCCTAATTTTCTTCTAGATCATTTCCCTAATTTTCTTCTAGATCATTTCCTAATTTTCTTCTAGATCATTTCCCTAATTTTCTTCTAGATCATTTCCCTAATTTTCTTCTAGATCATTTCCCTAATTTACTGCTAGATCATTTCCCTAATTTTCTTCTAGATCATTTCCCTAATTTTCTTCTAGATCATTTCCCTAATTTTCTTCTAGATCATTTCCCTAATTTTCTTCTAGATCATTTCCCTAATTTGCTTCTAGATCATTTCCTTAATTTTCTTCTAGATCATTTCCCTAATTTGCTTCTAGATCATTTCCCTAATTTTCTTCTAGATCATTTCCCTAATTTTCTTCTAGATAATTTCCCTAATTTTCTTCTAGATCATTTCCCTAATTTGCTTCTAGATCATTTCCCTAATTTTCTTCTAGATCATTTCCCTAATTTTCTTCTAGATAATTTCCCTAATTTTCTTCTAGATCATTTCCCTAATCATTTCCCAAATTTTCTTTTAGATCATTTCCCTAATTTTCTTCTAGATCATTTCCTTAATCATTTCCCTAAATTTCTTCTAGATCATTTCCCTAATTTTCTTCTAGGTCATTTCCCTAATTTTCTTCTAGATCATTTCCCTAATTTGCTTCTAGATCATTTCCCTAATTTTCTTCCAGATCATTTCCCTAATTTTCTTGTGGATCATCTTTCTTATGTTTGTGTACGTTATAGTCTCCATTTTCGTGCAGATTATCCTTCTCAAGGATTAGTAATTTCGTATTTTGATGTTATAAAATACCGACAAATTAATTATAATTACCATTATTTGCTACTTTCTTTAGACAAGTAGAAAATAATGGTAATTATTGGCTACTTTTCTTGGCAAAGTTGTTAGAATTCTACCAATACTGACTACTTAATGTTGACACATTAGTTAGACGTGGACTTCAGTCTTTACAATTGACATGGCTGAAGTGAGCCAAGTCTTCTTATGTTTTTTTTTGAGGAAGCAGCGAACCCGCAGGGGTCAGGCAGCCCTTGGGAAACGGGAGACAATCCGAGTTTCACCCAAGATGAGGGTAGCGCCAATTCCTTGGATCAAGAATGCTTCATCGGCATTACAGCACACTCTTCATGGACTACAAAGAGTAACCAAAAAAATTATTATGCTAACCATGATAGTCTGAGTATCCTGGATAGACGTCAGTTGTAAACCGACACTCCTGTAAATGTGCCTTTTCTATCATAACATTTACAAAATGCAAATTGAATTGGTAAATTTACAATTCAAGGTAGAAATCTAAAAATAATCGTCAGTGTGTTGTGCTAATAGAATAGAATATTCATGACGTTGCAAATTCAAATTTTCTGGACACACACACACACGGGAAGGAACAAGTATTTCTCAAGTGTTGAACCCTCTAGCAGTAAAGATACCATTTTATTTCATGGATTAGATCCACAAGTGAACAGTGTAGTTTTATGGGTAAAGTAAATAAGCAAACTTTGAAGGAAGTAAAAGTGTGTTAAGATTTAATTTTCCGAGAGATAATAGACTATTTTCTATTAAGATGCAACTTACTATAGAAACTTAGATATTTTTTACCCCTTCGTGCCATGATTATATTGATGATCAACTTTGTCTACCAGACCAATAAGATTAAAAAATAAATTTTACCCAATAGTAAAACCGTTGAAAAAGCTGCATTAAGAATGAAATCAGACTTGGTGTCAAGAAGACAATTGCATAAATAACAGGTCATGTTATTTAACCTCGACAAACTACACAATCACTCGCGTTATCTTCACGATGACAGTTTGTAACAAGGGTTCGATATCTGTACTTCATGCAGTATTATATACGACACACACACACACACACACAAACAAAGCATATATATTTAACACGAATGTAGTGATGTATATGGTAGAAATGTGATGTATACAGTTGGGATGTGATTTATGCGAAAATTCTATACATTATGTGCGTGCGCGCGTGTGTGTGTAGATTTTTTTTTTTTTACTTCACCGATGCAAAGATAAACTGAACAAATCTGTAGATATTTTTAAGAAACAAACCTGGACGTACAAGCAAAGAAAATTACAAGGTTCATCTCCCTGTCAATTTATGCAATCGGAAAATTTGCCAAACAAGTTTTTATCAAGTAAATAGATCTTCGAAAGTTATCTTCAAAAGTTGCTCGAGGTCAGAGAGAATAAAACCCTAACACTGATTAGATGCCGATGTCTTGAAAGATAGACGTAACACAAGCCAAGTAAATTGGCAGTAAAATCCTGAGCACCCACATGCTGACGACCCTTTTACGTTTTCTGATGTAATAAACAAAATATAGCATTTTCCATAGATTTTAGCAAAAAATCTGTAAGCTTTAAGACTGTAGTCTAGTTAATCCAGGTGGCGATAAAGCCAGCTTTTTTTTTTCTGAGATACCTGGCTGAGCAGCAGATCCGGCTTGGCCGTCTCGTCCTAGTGTGTAAACAAAGAGGCAAAACTTAAGGTTTCTGAACCGCAATTTAATTTTCAACGACTTTGCAAGCTCTGAAGGTTTAAGTACTCTTAACGTCTCTCCGTGTTGATGATTTAATAATACACAAGCGTTACGAACTTTAATTCTGAATGTGCAAACATCATTCAGAGTTTGCGTTTAACTTTTTCGTATAATTAGGCAGTGGCACTCTGCATGAGAGCGGTGGCACTCTGCATGAGAGCGGTGTGTCCAGGATATATACTGAGGGATGAGACTGGTGATTAACTGCTGGTTTGAGCGTTATTTTATTATTTGTCAGAAGCGCTTCACCAGCACGGGCTACTCAGCAGCACTTGGATAACGGAAGGCTTGATCCTCTGTCATAAACATGATTGACATTGCAGATGGCGATTTTTTCCGACAGTTGATCGTGAAACCTGCAGTAGGAACGTCATGGAAGCGAGGAGATGTGGTTACGTTAAACAGGTGGAAATTATTATATTCATGGAGAAGCGCTAAACCTGTTAGAGTCATAAAGTGCCTGCATAATAGGTGGCGTCGATTGGAGTAATATTATGGTGCCTCCAATTACTTGGATTAAGAGCATCCTCGTTGGAGAGGTATGTAGTGGAGGGAAAAAACTAATCCGTGACATGTGAAGGCTATGGATATTTACACAGTGGTGTTGACAGTGTGTGCACAGTAATATAATTGTTTGATTCTTTTACTTTTAGGTGTGTGGAACTGAGCATGTTGGGTAAGGAAGGAGGGAAAATGTAGTGGTGGTGATGGTGGCTACAACGGCGGTGTAGTACAGGGAAAAGTAAGAGGAAGAGTGAATATGGGTCAGGTAAGTGGGAAGGGAAGGGCTGAGTGTGGTAAAAGCAGTGCCGAAAAAGTGTAGTGGAACAGTTGGCTCTAAATATTGTACTGACGACAATAATTAACAAAGGAAACACATTGCTTATATTGTAACTAGTGTTTTCTTCACCGTGGAATAACAGCTCAGAGTGTGTGCACGCAGATCAAGTTCTCAGTGAAAAATACAAAGTCACTGGAAGGAGTTACAGATTTAATGAACAATAGGTCAAAATGACATTCAGCACAGTATCATATAAACATCAAACAAGCATATATAAATGAATCTACAAAATTAAATATACATATATATATATATATATATATATATATATATATATATATATATATATATATATATATCAGATTAAACGCCCCTGCCCAAAGAAAACAAAAGGCAAATTAAACTCTATCAATAGCTACAAATTAAAACCTTCATTGAAAATTAATCCACATCTAAATAAAAAAATAAGACATACTGTCTAACAACCAATAGAAAAAATCCGTTTAGAAAAAATCCGGTCAGTGAAATCAGAATTAGGAATTCACTTTACGTTCGTTGAAAATGCAACAAGTACCTCGTTAACTTAAAACATACGAAATAGGTAAGCCATGCTTCCTTATCGCTGCCTACGGCTGTTCTGTTAGTTGCGAATGTGACGGTGTGAGCGCAGGAAGAATGGAAGGAAGGCATCTATAAAGATGAGGTGCAACCGTGGCTGAGGTCCAGCTGGACACGAGGCAGGAGGCAGAAAGAATATAAACGAGAACATTAAAGGGAGATTTAATTCCTCGCTGCCGAATGGTTGACATTAGCTCATCCATTCATTTGTTTTTTCCTCAGGTTCCGTCTACTATTCATCGCTTTTCACTTGGATGACAATGTCATTGTCTTATCGATAACCTTAACTGGCACCTCTCTCTTGTCGCTTCCCTAATTTATCTTCGTTCATGTTTCACTGTTTTGCATTTAATGATTATAATCGTACATTAGTGTTTAGTTAAAGTAATTTTACAAATAATATACATTCTCTAGCCGTAACCTCCTTGAAAAACACTTATTGATTGTGAAGTTATATAAAACACTAAGCCAGTGTTTTTAACGGAGCTCTGAAGATAAATTACAAACATCGCCATAAATTTGCTGCCATCATTACATAATTTCTAATATTATAACCAGAGCGCTGATCAGGAGAGGCAGTGAATAATTCAGGTCGTTCCTCAGATCACGAGTCCTTCACCAACGACCAGGAGCTTACCTGAAGAGACCAGAGACACGTGTCTCACCTGAGAGAGACCACTGAACTATCATACTTATTAATAGAGAGAACTTTTTCCTGTAAACTGCTTGGAGTAAATAGTTCTTTGGGAAATAAAATACCAGTTTTATTTCTCGAGTCCTTGACAACCAAATGCGGCTTAATTTTCTAATACTCTCTAAAGGAGCATCAAGTTGACTAAAAAGGTGTATCTGCTTTTAGAAACAACAAAATAACTAAAATCTAACCAATATGCAATTATATTTATTCCATAAAGAATAAAAAAATATATATAAGATACAAACGTAAGGGGTTAAAACTAAAAATTATTACATTCATGGAGAGAGCTAAATTCCAAGGGGTCATGCAGCGCCTGGCGAAACTGAAGATAGTCAGAATCTATACAAGGAAAGAGAGGAAAAGTACAATTCTTTGGATCAAGAGCCCCTCAACGGAATCAGTGCACCTACCTGTCTTAGTCAAACTAAAATCACTTTAAAAATGTTATAGGATTATCAAGTTAAAAAATTTAATGATCTACTCAAGCATAATTTTTTTATTCTCACCGGTGAAACCAAAGCAAAATATGACTGATTTATGACGATATAAAGTTGTATACACGCTCGGTGCCAAATAGCGACATGTATCTAGACAAATTTTCTGTAATATATCATAAATTCTAGAAAGTAATTAAATGCTAGTGACTATACCCATTAGTATTACAAAAATACGAATTTGTGTTAATATATAATCTTTCTGAGATAGCTCATTTCCTCACAAGACGCCGATTGTAACTCAGTCATGTTGAATACTAAATATATTTTCTTTGATGCGTTGTCTTTTTTTTACATATAAATTAGCCATAAAAATATATTTAATCTGAAGCACAGAATAATTTCTGACTTGAAAGGCACAGAAAATTCATGGATCAAAGTCAACGATTGTTATTTCCAATTGCTTGGACCGGAAATAATTTATCATCTATCAAAAATAATTATTTAAAGAGGCGAGATTATAAAGGGCTTTGTCAACTAGGAAAGTCGACAGCCCAAATGATTATTTTTACAACATTTTCTACACCTACCCTTGGAATGACTTCCTGAGTAAATCTCAGCTTCTGGAGAAGAACCACTCATTAAACATTCTTAGAGATAATCCAATTTTCGACTCTTAAGCATACTTCGAGTAGAGTTTATTCAGAGGTGTCAAGACTTCGTCATGAATGATTCAATGAAACGGTAAGAAAATGAAATACCTCTTGTAGCTCTCTTCCCCTTCACTTCCTCAAAGTTATGATCAAGCTGCTTTCTGTTTATTAGGTTATCAAAAGCAAATAATTCTAGACTGTTACGTAGTTTTCAGGTTGAGCTTCCATTTGTTTACATGCCATATCTGTGGCATCTATGCTCACTACATTCTCGACGTATTTCTAGTCTGAAATTAAGCTGCCCATGTTGAATGTGTTCCAAGATCATATTTGCTCCTGGCGAGGAAAGGATATACTATTCCCTTAGAGCATTAATAGAGCAATATGAGCAAATTTTTCTGGCGA
The DNA here is from genome assembly GCA_009830355.1 of Cherax destructor. Lineage (NCBI taxonomy): Eukaryota > Metazoa > Arthropoda > Malacostraca > Decapoda > Parastacidae > Cherax > Cherax destructor. The sequence continues at coordinate 83,258 of WNWK01005517.1, read as the reverse complement.
TATCTGGGCCCGCCGGATGTTCTTAAGCTCTCGTGAGAGCATTACCAGTGCTTTCATTTTCTTTGAATATGGTTGATACATTATTCACTACTTTAGCTCTTACTGTCTTCCTGATATTTTCAAGACAAAAAGCCAATTTCATTAAGTCGTGGATCTCTGTACCAGAACACATGAAGAAACTAGTTAGGTTAAGTTGATGGGAGATACATTTTACAAAGATTATGAGACTTTGGTAACAATAGGTTTTGCACTTTATGTGAACGGCGCTTTTAACATCCTTTTGTTAGCCATAAGATACATTTCTCGATCGGTTTTGTCCACTAGTTCAGCCTTATAAATGTCGAAATCCGTATCAGCACCGAGTAATGATTTTTCCCTATCTATTCCATAAAACTGAAATGTAAATATTCATGACTCCTGAAAATTGCGTTTATGCATGTTGTTTTATTGTGTCCTCCGTTCTTTATGATTGTTACCTTTTATCGGGAGTTACTTTCGTACCCACCTAAGATGGAAGAAAGTTTAGAGAGATTATGTATAGCCATGTGAAATAAGAGTTCATTCTAGCGCACGCACACGAATAATAATAATAATAATAATAATAATAATAATAATAATAATAATAATAATAATAATAATAATAATAATAATAATAATAATAATAATAATAATAATAATAATAATAATAATAATAATAAATAATAATAAATAATAATAATAATAATAATAATAATAATAATAATATTAATATTTTGAAATTACACTGCCCGTCATCAGATAAAACAAATTAGTAATATTTAATGCACCCCTATATCTCGGGACGGAGGGTCGAGCTTACTTTGCTACTTGCGCTGAATGGCCCACTCGAGCTTAGCACTTCAATATAAAAATAATAATAACCGAGCAGCTTCCATCGGTTATCCTTCCTCATCTATTTCCCCATGCTGCTTCCCTCAGTTCTCCCTCCGTCCTTGTTTCTTCTCGTCTTCATCCTCGCCTTCCTACTCTTGTTCTCTTTATTCTTCTTCCCTCGCCGCTGTCATGCTCTTCCTCCCTGCAGAGTCTTTCATTTAATCACATGTTGAATTGAGGAAATCCCAGACAATTTTCTGGTTTATTCATGGGAAGTGTGAGTATTCTCTGGCGTGGTGGCCTGCCAGCCTCCCTTCCCACTGTGATTCCACCACATTATTTGTGTCGTGTGTACCTGGGATGGCTGGCCGCTAATACAATTTGATGTAGGAGACCTTATGTTTCTTTTCTTTTATCTCTTCTTCTTCTTCTCTCTCTCTCTCTCTCTCTCTCTCTCTCTCTCTCTCTCTTCTCTCTCTTTCTCTCGCACTCTCAGCCAGTATCAGCTTTTGTGGACGATTTCTTGCTACTAGTTTATGTGTAACCTGATATACTATCATTATAATTATTATTTATTAAGGAATAAAGGTCAGTACTATGGTTGGAATAGTTGACAAATAATGTAAACTTAGGAGAGGAAACTTTGGACGACGTTTCGATCGATTCTGACCCATTATCAATTCTAACACATCGTCAGCTCGTTTTAAATAGCTATAATTGTTACCTGATAATAGTGCAGAAGAATAATTCACTATTCTTCTCACTCACACGCGCACACACACACACACACACACACGCGCACACACACACACACACATACATACATACATACATACATACATACATACATACATACATACATACACACACACACACACACACACACACACACACACACGCGCGCGCGCACTTTCCACATTTATAATTTTGTCCACTAAATCTCTCTTTTTTCACACATTTCCCTCATAATGTTACTCTCGCTCTTTCCTTCTCCTTCCCTCCCAGTCTCAACCTAGGGAGATTTTTCCCTTTTAAACAATTTCATTATACTCTTTCTTTTTCTTCATCCTTTTATTACGTCCTTGTTTCCCTAATTTCCCGTCTCTTTTCCGCACCCCCATATCTTACTTCCTTCTCGCATTATTGCTCTGCCTTCTTGAGCCCTGTCTTTATTTTCTTTCCTTCTCTCACCTCCTGCCTTCCTTTTCCTCTTAAACTTTTTCCTTCTCTTTCCCTCCAGGCAACGTACTACGCAAAGCTGTAAACCTATGTGAGCGCCGGCTCTAGAAATAACCTGCTAACTTACCCGGGATGGTTAGAAGTATGACTAGTTGGCGTTAGAGACCAAGAATGTTATCACGTTTAGGTCTTGTGAACCCAGAATGACCCGGTGTGCGTCTCGTGATCCCAGAATGATCATGTGTAGGTCTTGTGATCCCAGAATGACCCGGTGTACGTCTTGTGAACCCAGAATGACCCGGTGTACGTCTTGTGAACCCAGAATGACCCGGTGTACGTCTTGTGATCCCAGAATGACCCGGTGTACGTCTTGTGATCCCATAATAACCCGGTGTAGGTCTTGTGAACCCAGAATGACCCGGTGTACGTCTTGTGATCCCAGAATGACCCGGTGTACGTCTTGTGAACCCAGAATGACCCGGTGTAGGTCTTGTGAACCCAGAATGACCCGGTGTACGTCTTGTGAACCCAGAATGACCCGGTGTACGTCTTGTGATCCCAGAATGACCCGGTGTACGTCTTGTGATCCCAGAATAACCCGGTGTACGTCTTGTGATCCCAGAATGACCCGGTGTACGTCTTGTGATCCCATAATAACCCGGTGTACGTCTTGTGAACCCAGAATGACCCGGTGTACGTCTTGTGAACCCAGAATGACCCGGTGTACGTCTTGTGATCCCAGAATGACCCGGTGTACGTCTTGTGAACCCAGAATGACCCGGTGTACGTCTTGTGAACCCAGAATGACCCGGTGTACGTCTTGTGAACCCAGAATGACCCGGTGTACGTCTTGTGAACCCAGAATGACCCGGTGTACGTCTTGTGAACCAGAATGACCCGGTGTACGTCTTGTGATCCCAGAATGACCCGGTGTACGTCTTGTGATCCCATAATAACCCGGTGTAGGTCTTGTGAACCCAGAATGACCCGGTGTACGTCTTGTGAACCCAGAATGACCCGGTGTACGTCTTGTGATCCCAGAATGACCCGGTGTACGTCTTGTGATCCCATAATAACCCGGTGTACGTCTTGTGAACCCAGAATGACCCGGTGTACGTCTTGTGAACCCAGAATGACCCGGTGTACGTCTTGTGATCCCAGAATGACCCGGTGTACGTCTTGTGATCCCATAATAACCCGGTGTAGGTCTTGTGATCCCAGAATGACTCGGTGTAGGTCTTGTGATCCCAGAATGATCTGGTGTAGGTCTTGTGGTCCCAAAATAACCTCGTGTAGGTCCTTGTCTTCCTCTGGCTGTCTTACCCCAGGTCGCGATCAAGGAATGGTTCTCTGGCCCACCCAGGCTGTGGCAGGAGGGTTTTAAATACACGAGGGACATAAACCCATGTACAGTAGGTGTTGTGGTCCAGGCGTGAGAAAGGAAGCCCGGCTTGGCAGGGTTTAATTTTAATCAGGAGGAGCACCAGACTCTTAAGCCTTGCACAGCTCTTCATGAAGGGGTGTAACCAAGCTTACTCTATGGAAGGGAAGGAAAAACCAGGTCCCTTGGATCAAGGACCTTTAACGGGCATCAAGGCATGTCCTTTTAAGGGTGGCTGGGCATGAGAGGAACGAAAGAACATTTGGCTAGGGACGAAAACCCATGTAGGTGCAGCTCTCCCAGGGGAAACTGTGTGGAGAGTGTAATTTTAACTTGGTAGTGGGGGAGACACACACTGAGGGCGGGCGGGGAAGGACTGGAGGAGGAAGAGAGAGAAAGGGAGCAAGACTGCGATGTTGGGCTCCATCTCAGGTACTCGTCTCCCCAATTTTCGTTCTAACTGATACGGTTTGTCTGTGTTGTCTTTGCATTCGAATTCATAAAAGGCGTCGGTCTTTGCGGTTGTCAGTTTGTAAATTTGCTCTCCAACGTCGGTATGGTTCCTTTGGACACGCAGCTTCCCTCATAATTTCTCAAATTTAATGCGTTATCTTTTCTGGAATGGTATCATTCCCCTGAGTATTTCCTGTGTCGTGATCATATCTATTTATCTACAATCCTCCGTTAACTTGAAATGAAGATTTCGTAGGCTTTCCTTTAGATTTTGTCCCACGGTTGCAGTGTTGGTCAGCAGCAAAAAAAAATTTTTCCTAGTGCTCAGTTTTGTTGTCGGTAATGAGTGAAATGAAACGAGATAAAAAATGAACTGTAAAAAACGCAAAAGAAAAGATATTTGCTTAAACTTCATTTTATTTAATAAAATAATAATAATAATAATAACAACCTGAGTTCTTTGTCTTTAGTTTTCATTCATTCTTTGCATTACTGTATACTGGATGCAATTAATATTTTCCCATGATTAAAAGCACCAGACCATTAAGCATTGACAGCTACGTCACATAAAATACTTGTAAAAAAAAGTACACAATTATTTTCTCTATATGTCGTCTCACAAATAGCTAAAAAAATTAGTTAGATGTGTTACGGTCGCTGCGCGATCCTAGAGGTATTTTCTGCACCTTGAACGCCTACAAGAGACCAAATTCCTCTAAGAAAAAAAAAATCCAACAGGTATATCCCTCTTGGGGATATGCCTAATAAATTATTCCATGCCGGAATCTACACTTGTTGTTTGTCAGGATCTTCTGGGGAAGCCCCAGCACCGCCCTAAAAGGTTCTTACATCCTTTAGAAATAAGATGGTTTGTGTGTGCTCTCCGGTATATACAGTGACTATATACCATACGAAATACTCCCTATCTCTTTGTAGGGATTTTTTAATGGCAGGGTTTGTATCAGCCTCCTGTATGTGTGAGGATATTTTTCACTAACACTATTTCGTCTATGTTTATAATAATTGTTCATATCATTCTTACACATCCTAGGGTCATGGATACTATTTCTCGTTATCAATGTCATATTATTATTTCCATTATTCTTACTTACCATTAATTATATTTACTAGTAAAGGTGTCAAAGTCTTCATATCTTGTAGTTCAACCTGGGTTTGTTTTCTCAACGAGATATTGTTGAAGTATTGCTAATGTATTTATATAGTAACAATAATGTCAAACGCTGAGCTAAATCATCCATTGGGATTCAGTTATTGTGAATATATATTATTCATTTTGCATTGAAATAATAGTTTCATTTGTTCGTAGACGACTCTTCTGTATTTTAATTACTTATAGCAGGACTAGAAGAGAAGCAGTGCCATGACTGAGACAGGCACGGGCATTTAGAATCAGCGGACACATCTCCACAGACACGATAGAACCGATGGTATGTTAGTTTGAATTTGAAAAACTATCTAGTTTAGCTGTTTCAAATTGTGCGTGTTCGCAAAGTAATTTTTGTAGTGCCGACAAACATGGGCAATACTTAGAGAAGGGAAAGCTTTTATTAAGAGTTTATATAGTCTTACTCTGCTCCGTTTTTGTATTATACAAAGTTTATATTAAATGTTATCAAAATGTCTATATATATAAAAAAGTCATTTTGACAAAATCTTTATATTGAAAATGGAAATCACTCGTCGTACGATGTTTTTTTTGTGAAGGACTACGACACGCTCTCGTGTCATGTACACAGCAAGAATATCAGATCATCTCACACATGTAGTGTATATGGATGCTGCTGTCAACCGTAACGTACGTGGATTGTGTAAACAAAGCCCAGGGGGTATTTATCAAATCGTGTGTATCGGAATAAAAATTTATGTTAACCAAATTAGCGGACCAGCATGTTTAGTGAAGTCATATTTAAATGATAATAAATTTTTTTATTAAAAAACGAGTATACATACAAGACAACATGAGGTTTCAATTTAACTGACAAAGTAAAATATTTTCCCTTTCGTATACTTGATGGGTGGTGCTGTGATGCTAGTTAAGAGCTCTTGATCCAAGGAAGTTTTAAAACAGTGCCACCAGTACAGCACTACTAGTGGTGGTAGCAATGGCAGTGAGTGAAGTCGTACCAACAGTGCTAGTAATAGCACCAGTGGTGCTATTCGAGCAAACGCTATTACAGAGAGAGCATTAAAAGAAGCTGAAGCAGTCCATGCTCTTATAAAAGCTGCATTTAAATGTGAAAAAACCCCGCGTCAGCGAGATCAGAAATATCATGAATAGCTGAGGCAACAACGCGGTCATGCGAGAGACTACCTTGTGCAACACCATCTTTAAGTTTATAATTGCACGGGAGGCGCAGTCAGCAGACCCCACTTACCACAGTTCGATCAGAGGGGACCCAGTTACAGGTACAGTTAGTGCGATCAGGGGACCCAGTTACAGGTACAGTTAGTGCGATCAGGGGACCCAGTTACAGGTACAGTTAGTGCGATCAGGGGACCCAGTTACAGGTACAGTTAGTGCGATCAGGGGACCCAGTTACAGGTACAGTTAGTGCGATTAGGGGACCCAGTTACAGGTACAGTTAGTGCGATCATGGGACACAGTTACAGGTACAGTTAGTGCGATCAGGGGACCCAGTTACAGGTACAGTTGGTGCGATCAGGGGACCCAGTTACAGGTACAGTTAGTTCGATCAGAGGACGCAGTTACCGGAAGATAGTCAGAACACCGGATCCAGTTAGCTGAACAGTTAGCGAAACCGAGGGTTTATGAACCTCTTGTCAATGATATGGGAATATATGTTCTCTTACCCCTACCACCTCTTTAACCCCTCCACTCTCAGGTACATAGAAAGTGAATTAAGGGATATTATTTTAGGAAAAGAAAGTCTGTAACCGCACTGCCAGTGACCGAGGGAGGTACAGAACGATTCTCATGATTAAAAATCTTAAATATTCAATTATATGTTATTATTCTTACAGGCGTCTTCAATTATTATAATTTATGAATCTTTATCACCGTTTGAGTCAATGAACACTTGGCTGATATTCAGCTAAATATGATGTAAAGTAAATACAGAACGTGTAAGTACTAATTGATAAATAATTAACAAATATTTAATAAGAAATAGATATTTAACGGAATTAATCAGTCAGCCTGCCAGTCAGCCTGCTTGCCCTCTTTCCTCGTCAAGCCTTTCCCTCTCACTCACTCACACACACACAGGACCCTGTACACTGTGTACGTTAGGTCCATACTGGAGTATGCAGCACCAGTTTGGAACCCACATCTAGCCAAGCACGTAAAGAAGCTAGAGAAAGTGCAAAGGTTTGCAACAAGACTAGTCCCGGAGCTAAGGGGTATGTCCTACGAGGAGAGGTTAAGGGAAATCGACCTGACGACACTGGAGGACAGGAGAGATAGGGGGGACATGATAACGACATATAAGATACTGAGAGGAATTGACAAGGTTGACAGAGACAGAATGTTCCAGAGATGGGACACAGCAACAAGGGGACACAGTTGGAAGTTGAAGACTCAAATGAATCACAGGGATGTTAGGAAGTATTTCTTCAGTCATAGAGTGGTCGGGAAGTGGAATAGCTTGGGAAGCGATGTAGTGGAGGCAGGTTCCATACATAGCTTTAAGGAGAGGTATGATAAAGCTCATGGAGCAGGGAGCGTGACCCAGTAGCGGCCAGTGAAGAGGCTGGGCCAGGAGCTATGAATCGACCCCTGCAACCACAACTAGGTGAGTACACACACACACACGAGCACCAGACCTGAGAAATCGAAGCTACCATATCTGGCTGCAGGAAGTGGACCTCACAACAATGAAGAAGAGAGCAAGAGGTAAGCAAGACACTTCAGAGCGAAGACGGCGATGACACACCGAGCTCTGAGCCCTCAAGCGAGATTGGATTATTATTTTCGTCTATTTACAAAGCACTAGGACTGTTTGGTCATTGAACTCTTTAAACTAAATTCTAAAATTATCAAATATACATTACTATAATCAACTCGCTACTGTCCTGTGTAACCGACTCCTAAATTACGTAAATTATATTAACAGAACAAGTAAAACTATTCTCCATATTTTTTTTTTTACGTTATGCAATCCATATCCGTAATTATTCGCCTGTCAATGGCCGTGTCAGCAAAGTGGACCGAAAGGAGAAATATCCCCACCATTTATTCCTAAAGTGGTACTGGGTTCTTAACGATGCGCGCACTATGTGGGGTGGGTGGTACCTTCACCATAGAAGAGGCTCCCTGACCCTAGCCACAAACCCTTACTTGCTGTCAGGGTGGAGGATAACCACTGGATCGCTAGACCAGGAGGAATCCTATAGCAGCCGCAGAAGACAGTCTGGTTTGATACAAAAAAGAGGCAGTTCCATTTCCTTGTATCAGGAACTATTCAGCATCAAGGCACCCCCCCCCCTTTTTCAAGGGAGGAACGACAAAAAAACTGGAAGGGTACAAAAAATACCTACACTACAGATACAACAAAAAGCGGCATGGAACACTATAAAAGCGAGGTCTGTCTCTCACAGGAGCTTTATTAAGTTAATCCCGCTCTTGCCTGGGCGAGACCTTGTTAAGGGTTCCAGACTGCTTGAGAGTCTTATTGTCAATATTGTTTTGAAATTAAAAATATTCAAGTATCATCACGTGAGCTGACAGATCCTTAAAAGGCAGGTATCAATAATACTTTAATAAGAAATTGATAAACATGTGTTAATATTAACAAACTCGTATAAAAGACAATTTTGCTTAAAAAGAAAAAAAATACAAGTTGATTGAAATTCTGTGAATTTGAAAAATCTTCGTATAGATGGTGTCAGAAAGTCTTCCTAGTTATTTTATTTAATAAGCTTATGATCTCAAATAGCCCATTTTCCTGGATGTGCTTCTCTAGGATTTTGCAAACTATTACGGTACCATTTTATCCTTATTTCAGAATATGAAGAAAGGCTAGAACATTCAGAGACTGTGGAAGCTACAGAACTCGAAGCAATGTATTTCCTAGAGAACAGATGAGGTAAACTCGTCTTACTGTTTGTACAGATCAAAGTTCTTTTAACTTTGGAACCTAACGAAGAGCAGGAGACGATCAAGATGTTGTAAACTAAGTTTTTTACAAATAGAAGAGCAGTTAAGTGGCAAATGAGCTTAAGCCGATTTTCATCCTCAGGCGTAATAATTTTATACTATCCATGGAGCTCAGTGAAGCCTCGGTGGAGCTTTTAAATGAGATTCCACATTTTGGCTCTACTCCCCACTTTGCGGGCTGGTATTTATCAAGTTGATTTGAGATAAATGCAGTCATATCAGCTTTAATACCAGCGGCATCTTCACACATTTTTAGTTTAATAAAACTGTTAAATAATATTGCATGTTGGAACCCGGCTATGTTGTCCTGAATCGCTAGAAAATCGCAATGTCTGGAACTGTTTTTTTTAAAAATGACTTAGATTATGACAGATTATGTGATGGGGAAAGGCATACCACAACATATCATTATACATTCTTCAATCTAGATAAATACAGGCACCAATTCTAGTACCAGTTATGGTTGCTATTTTGTCAAAATATTTAATTTAACTTTGTCAAGGTTTCTCTCACATATAGCAATTAATTTAACAGATATGCCAGAACCAGTTTAACAAGAACTGAGAAAATGATACATTACTTCTTCAGAAACCAATAAAGGCAATAGGTCAACAATTTCCCTGCCTGCTTTATTTACTAGTAATTTACTATCGTACTGGAGTATTTAAGCCACCTATGGCTTCAAATCTCTTATAAATGCTATGCATTTTTTTTTTAATTTTCTCTGCGTAAATAAAAATGATATTCTTCTCGTATTTTAAGACCGATATATATATATATATATATATATATATATATATATATATATATATATGCCGTGCCAAATAGGTAAACTTGCAATTTTGGATTTAATATCAACGCTTTTCTGGTCGAATATTGTAAACGACAATTTGTGTATGCAATAATTTCGCAAAAATCATGCTGAACCTAACGAAAAAAATATATTTTATTGTATTTGTTTATTAAATTATTGTAAACTCATCTAAAATATATTTAGTTGGATTAGGCTAAATCAAAATACGCTTGTTGTAATAAGGATAAGTAAATTTTCTAAGGTTCTTTTGGTACAAAATTATTAATTTTTTCATGAAAAAAAAGTCTTCAAAAGTATAAGAGAAAATTTTAGAAAGGGCAATTTTAAACGAGTTCTTGTTAATTGACCAGTTTTACCTATTCGGCACGACATTATATATATATATATATATATATATATATATATATATATATATATATATATATATATATATATATATATATATATATCTCAGTTTGGAACCTACACCTAGCCAAGCACATAAGGAAACTAGAAAAAGTGCAAAGGTTTACTACAAGACCAGTCCCGGAGCTAAGAGGCATGTCCTACGAGGAGAGGTTAAAGGAAATCGGACTGACGGCACTGAAGAACAGGAGAGATAGGGGGGGGATATGGTAACGACATATAAAATACTAAGAGGAATCGACAAGGTGGACAGAGACAGAATGTTCCAGAGATGGGACACAGCAACAAGGGGTCACAATTGGAAGTTGAAGACTCAGATGAATCACAGGGATGTTAGGAAGTATTTCTTCAGTCACTGAGTTGTCAGGAGTGGAATAGTCTGGGAAGTGATGTAGTGGAGACAGGATCCATACATAGCTTTAAGAAGAGGTATGGTAAAGCTCATGGAGCAGGGAGAGTGACGTAGTAGCGACCAATGAAGAGGCGGGGCCAGGAGCTGTGAATCGACCCCTGCAACCACAACTAAGTGAGTGCAACTAGGTGAGTACACAAAACACACACACACACACACACACACACACACACACACACACACATGCACGCGCGCGCACGGACGCGCACGCACGTACGCACGCGCGATCAGCCATTTTCAAATGACACTTGAGAGAATCATAATTACGATACGTGAAATGTTTTTCAGTACTAACCTAATTACTGAAAATATCGAGGACACTTATCAAGTTAAAGTTATGTATTGACCATTGCCTAATTCTCATTAATAATTGATATTCAAAAGTCGTTGCCACAATTTTCTAAAATGCACTGTAATATATGAATAATTATCTTAATTCACGCTGTAAAATTAAATGATAAACGTGCGTTGCCTTTCTTATAATTTCGTTCTGGACTCTAGCAAAATACACACTAGTGCAGTGTTGTTATTGATCAATACTACTCGTTCGTGGTTACAATAATATAATATACTGCTTGTTGAACTAGTACACCAAACAGGGAGTAGAATGAAATTAGCTTAGAGGCGTCCACACCACCGTATGTCCTTGGGTAGCGAGTACAACATTCAGTTCTACTGGATGCGCTACTCTTAAGGATTGTGGTGTTCAGTGGACTAAGGCGTCATGTGTTTTCGCTCATCATGAGGCGGGCCAAAGCAGCATGGGTTCGGCCCCTGGCTAGTGCAGTGTTGTTATTGATCAATACCACTCGTTCGTCAGAATAGCGAAATTCCAACCGCTTTCGTGACTTCTCTCACAAAGTGCTGGAATTTCGCTCTTTCACGGTTGCTGTTTTGTGTGTGTGTGTGTGTGTATGTGTATATATATATATATATATATATATATATATATATATATATATATATATATATATATATATATATATATATATATATATAATTTAAATGATACAATGGAAAATATGGTTACATAATGATGATTATAGCAGTTTTAGGAATTTATATCAATAGGGAATTGTCAAGAATAAATATATGCTGTAAATTGTGGAGCTCCTCTAACTCCTCAGATGCTGGTGGGAAACTCGAGATGCAACAGACATTTCCTCTCTGGATCGCCATGCTGAGGCGCTGGAAGTGAAACGTCGCAGCCCTCAGGTTCCTGCTGGTTTTGACGAGCCTGGAACTCAGCTCTTTGAAGGAGCCCATGTCATCCTTTCCTCATGAGCCAAGAGTCTCCGATCACATAGGGCGGCCGCAGCCTCACTGGTGGGCCAGATCCCTGTGCCTGTTGACATTGAGAGTGTCCCTGTGATCAACATAATTTTGCTCATCAGGACTAAATATAATGTAGATTTCAGCCAGGGTTGATGCACAGGTAAGGTCCCATACCAGTAGTCTACCATTCTTCCAGGGATATATAATCCCACCAGGGCGGCTGGCAGACATATCCTGGGTGTTTGGTTGTAAGATGGAAGTTCTCTCAGCTGGTCCAGGAATATAACAAGGCTTCTCTTGATCCAGGTGATTTCATTGTGTAACCTGCCAACCTCGGCTTCATCCATTGACAGCTGCAAGGACGAGTCAAGGCTTTGCTATATATAACTACTGCAAGGGGTCGCCGTTTCTAATTATAATTCGAGGGCAATCTTTTATATAAGAGTAAATGTTCAGTATTCCGTCGTTTACTCAACTGAAACAATATTTCATTTATGAAAAAAATTCCGATCAATCTTTTTTACGAGGATATGGGAATGAAGTAGTAATATTTACATTCTTCACTGACCTACAAGGTCATTCAACAGTTCTGTTAAAAAAAAAGGTCCGTAAACACACATACACAAGCATACACACACAAGGGCTAGGCCAGGAGCTGTGACTCGGGGCCCTGCAACCACAAATATGCGAGTGCATACCCTCCACTTCAGATAAAACTATATTTTAGAAAAAAGACTGTCAAGCACACAAACAAGGATCATCTAAGAAAACGTTAAATCGTTAACATTAAAATATGATTTAGAATCATATATGTAGGTCTTCTGTACACGATGATTCAAAACACAAGTTTGCAATAATCACTAATAGCATTAATACGTTTATGTAGACTGTAGTTTCGCGATTCATTCGTACATTCACATGCTGATGTATATATAATTAGTACATGTATGTACCACATGCGTGTGTATATATTAATGATCCGTATGGATCATTTTTCTCAAGGAGTGGAGACTCAATCCTCTGTCCAATAATCGGTATCTTATCATTCAAGCTGCTGGTGATTATGCACGTTTGTGTGTGCTACTTGTTTGACGTGTTGAATATGAAGTGCGTTCTCACAAATGTGTGTACACAGAGCGTCTGTACATATAACGTGCACACGTGTGTATACGCTGCTTGTATAGAGTATGTATATAAAGCGTTTGTGTATATATAGTGGTGTGGTCTATCTTCATTTCCCCATATTTGTACACTGGCGTTCATCTAAAACATACGTCGTAAGAAGCTTTTAATCCTTTAAAAATCTACAATACTTTTTTCACTATTTCTATTTTTTCTCCAATATTGTGGCGACATTATTTGGTGTTACATTATTGCCACGCTATAAATAAAATTTTGTTTATGATATTTATATTAGAAGTGAGAAAATAACTGCTAGGTCCCGTCAGGGGATCCCGAAATAGAGAGACTTGCCTGAGAGGGTCACTCTGGGAGGCTCTCTTCTGGAAGAGAAAGTCCTCCTTGGAATGTGTGGAAAATGTGAACACACGCACAGTCACCCATCTAACTGCTTGCCACTACCTTTACTGTTATAACCTTCCCTTCGCCTCCGTTGCCACCCACCACTGATGTCCACCACTGATGTCCACCACTGTTCCTGTTACCGGAGCAGCAGGGGTAAAGCGTAACAAATTCGCGTCGACTTCCTAACAGAGGAGCACTGAATTTCTGATTGATGGAAGTGTGGGGAAGAGTTTAGTGAGGGATGGGAATAGGTTGGTAAGATTAATTAAGTACAGAATGAGCTCTAGCTCTTAGCCAGAGATGGAGGATGAATGGATGGATGGTCAGAAGTAGTGTGTGAAGGAGTCTGACCAGAGGATGGATAGTTCGGTGGAGAATGTGACTGAAGTTGATGAAGGAAGGAGGGGGGTAATGTAGGATGCTGGATGAACGGGAGACATATTTATACTTTTCTGAATTACTGTTTAACAATATATTAATCTATAAGTTGAGGACCCAGGAACCGGAGCCTTAAGTTGAAAATTAGCTCTCCCTATGTTTCACTAGGAGCTACAGCTTCGCTTCTTGGAGAAAATACCCTCAGAGCAGAGATCCCCAGAGCCTGAGCTCATTCTCCAATTACCAACTTCCAGATTGTGGATTTTCTAAATTATTTTATTTATAGTGATGTTAGTGGCCAACAGCTGAATGGGTGACCGTGGGTGTGCTGCTTGCACCCTCAGAAGGTGCGCTGACGAGATGTATCCGAAATCCCTTCCTCACTGTTCCTCTCTGACCAGACACTTCAGATGGGACTCAGAGACGGTAGCTTCCGGAGACAGATCTTCCAGATAGGAAACTCTTAGACCAAACTTTCCAGATCACACTTGATAGAACCTCATAACACAGAACCTCCCAGACAGAACCTCCCAGACAGAACCTCCCAGACAGAACCTCCCAGACAGAACCTCCCAGACAGAACCTCCCAGACAGAACCTCCCAGACAGAACCTCCCAGACAGAACCTCCCAGACAGAACCTCCCAGACAGAACCTCCCAGACAGAACCTCCCAGACAGAACCTCCCAGACAGAACCTCCCAGACAGAACCTCCCAGACAGAACCTCCCAGACAGAACCTCCCAGACAGAACCTCCCAGACAGAACCTCCCAGACCTTCCGGAAACCCTGACAGGACCTCGCAGACATTTTCTTTCTACTTATATAAACTTTAGTTTCGCATGCAATGATTTTCACGTTTTAGAGAATCGGTAAAGCAGTCAAAAGTCTGTTCGCCTTATCGATATCCAATGTAAAAATTAATCCCCGCAAAAAATAAATAAAAAATGCGTACGTAATTTAAATTTGGCGCAGTGTACCAGATGGATCATCAATCAAGTTGGACTAATAGTCCAACCTCGTTCTGTATCCAAGCACTGTCTAAGAGCATTCATAACCATGAGGGAAAATGTGTTTTGTCCTATATTAGATATTGATAAGTCAGTGCCGATCATATTTAATAAGTCAGTGCCGATCGATATCACTAGTCAACAATTTCTGAAAAGTTCTATGCTTCTTAAATGAGATTAATTAATTCTTATGTATTTTCATGTCCTGAATCCAAATATCAACTTGAAAAATGCTTATTGGCTATAGGTTTAAAAATATTTTATTATAACGTACAATATGTGTCAGTATGTTTTAAATTCTAATCCGTACCTACTCTCTGCCTTTTTGCTTGACGCTTATAGTGGGCTGAAGAATCATCTCTTGAAAATGTCCAGCAATAGTCTGCAATCATTCTTGTGCCCCGTTTACCCTGGTACCTTTTTTCCATGGTTGGAATACCATGGTGAAACCTTTCTCCATGTCCGTCACTAACTGCCCCACAGTTCGCTGGAAAAAAGTCTAAATGTGAGTCCAAAGAGTGGAATTTAAGTGACATTTTACATCCCATGTTCTTGTAAGCCTTGATGAGGTTTTCCACCAAGTCTTCAAAGCTGCCTTCCCTTCTGTTTCCGAGAAATTCCTTCGCCACTAACTTGAATGCTTCCCAAGCAGCTTTCTCCTCCCCATGAAGGTCTGATTCAAAATCACCATCTTTAAGAAGCTTTCGAATCTAAGGACCATTGAAGACTCCCTCTCTTATCTTAGCGTCGCTCAGTGAGAGGAATTTCGATGTTAAATACTCGAATCCCTGACTGGATTTGTCCATAGCTTTTACAAAGTTTTTCATGAGCCCCAGTTTTATGTGTAGTGGTGGTAGCAAAATTTTGTTTGGTTCAATGAGAGGTGGATGTTGAAATATATTTTTCTGTTTAGGCTCAGAATTATTTTTGCGAAATTATTGCATACACAAATTTTCGCTTGCCTTATTCGGCAAGAAGAGAGTTGTTATTTAAGCAAAAATCGTAAGTTTTACCTATTCGGCACGACATTATATATATATATATATATATATATATATATATATATATATATATATATGTAGGAATTCGCAAGAGCAGGCGAAATATTCACAAACACTGATCTCTGCGACGGAGACTCGAACCTACGAACCTCATGACAAGGTACGCAGTGCTTACCGACGTACCACACTGGTCCAATACCTTGGCATCCAGCTTGCTAGACGTTATTCCAAGGCAGCCAGCTTCAGGCAGGAAGGCTTACAGCTTCATCTATCCCTGCATGCATCGACA
This sequence comes from Cherax destructor, assembly GCA_009830355.1. Lineage (NCBI taxonomy): Eukaryota > Metazoa > Arthropoda > Malacostraca > Decapoda > Parastacidae > Cherax > Cherax destructor. Next base: position 67,151 of record WNWK01005517.1, on the reverse strand, counting down.
CAACTAGAGATTTTACAATGCTAGGAATTCGCAGAGCAGGCGAAATATTCACAAACACTGACTCTGCCGACGGAGACTCAACCTCGAACCCTGACAGGTCGCAGTCTTTACACTATTTCGCACAATGTTTCACTTTTGAGCATCCAGCTTTCGCTAGACGTTATCCGCATCATGCTTTTCAGGCAGGAAGGATTCATGTTTTTCATCTCATCCAGCATGCATCGACACAACTAGGAATTTTTACAATGCTGTCGATGCGTCGATGTGTCGTTTGTCGATGTGTCGATGCATGCAGGGATGAGATGAAAATCTGTAAGCCTTCCTGCCTGAAAGCTTTGCCTTGGAATAACGTTAGCGAAATGATGCAGAGTATTGGACCATTGTGTACGGTGGTAAGCACTGGTCCTGTCATGAGTTCGTAGGTTCGGTCTCCATCGGCGAATCAGTGTGTGAATATTTCCCGCCTCTGCGAATTCTAGCATTGTAAAAATCTATGTTGATCAAGAGGGAATTTAATGAAAAGCTGTAAGCCTTTTCCGCCTCAAAGCTGCTGCCTTGGAAAATCTAGCTAAGCTGGATGCCAAGGTTTTGCCATGAAGGTCTGATCTAAACACTCTTAGCTTGTCATGAGTTCGAGTTCATCTCGTCGCTCAGAGAGCATGTTTGTGAATATTTCCCTGTCTTGCGATTCCTAGCATTTAAAATTCTGAGTTGTGTCGTGCTGCAGGGGATGAGTAAAAGTGTAAGCCTTCCTGCCTGAAGCTGGCTGTTGGAATAACGTCTAGCGAAAGCTGGATGCCAAGGTATTGGACCAGTTGTGTACGGTCAGGGTAAAGCACTGCGTACCTTGTCACGAGTTCGTAGGTTAGTCTCCGTCGGCCAGAGATCAGTGTTTATATATATATATATATATATATATATAGTGCAAGACAACCACTATGAAAAAAATTGAGGAATTCCAAGCGCTTTCGTGACTACTCACATTATCAAGGAACTATAACCATCCAATTGATTTTCAAAATGCTGAGAAGGTTGTATCAAGCAAGTCCATGGTTGAGAGAAATATAATAGAATCATGTTTCATTAAAAGCAGTTTTGAAAATAATATGAATATTTCTTTTGGTTTATATAAATTGGATTCATTTATAATTAATAAAATTTGGGAAGAATTTAATGATAAATTGGACTAATCTTAATTCTTGGGAAGAGTTTCAGGTCCTTTCTTATGTTCCTCTTCACAGAGTCGTGAGATGTTACGCTACTGTGAGGTGCAGTCTTTGTTAGTGTGCTTGTGAGGTGTAGTCTCGCCCCTTATATAAGCCTTCTTGTCATGTTTCCTGTTATAGTTCCTTGATAATGTGAGTAGTCACGAAAACGCTTGGAATTCCTCAATTTTTTTCATAGTGGTTGTCTTGCATATTTTGATATCACCTGTTTACTGTGATCTTTTTGCATATATATATGTGTGTGTGTGTGTGTGTGTGTGTGTGTGTGTGTGTGTGTGTGTGTGTGTGTGTGTGTGTGTATGTGTATAATGTCGTGTCATATAAGTAAAACTTGCTATTTTGGCTAACGCTCTTCTTGCCGATTAAGACAAGCGTAAATTTGTGTATACAATAATGTCGCAAAAATCATTCTGAACTTAACGAAAAAATATAGTTCATTGTGTTTGTTTAAATTATTGTAAACTTATCTAAAATATATTTAGTTGAATTAGGCAAAATTACATTACGCTTGTTATAATAAGGTTAGGTAAGTTTTCTAAAGTTCGTTTGGTACAAAATTATTAATTTTTACATTAACATAAATGAAAAAATATATATCTTTAAACGTATAAGAGAAATTTTAGAAAGGACTTAATTTTAAATGAGTTTTACCTATTCAGCACGACTTTATATATATTAGCCAATTTTCCTTAATACTATAGCCTAAATGTCTATAGAAAAGGAGAATATAAGGAACAGCTTTAGGAACAGTAAACTTAGGCCTACGAGCGGATCATTATCCCCAAAATCACATTTTTTGAAACACTGGAAATGGGCAGCGATTACATAAGTCTTATAAAAAAACTATGTAAAGCAGACTAATTTGAATACAATAACTAATATCTATAGCATTTCTTTAAACAAGGTAGGAGTAAAAAGCAAATAAGTTCACATCCAAGCAAGTGAAAGCAGCTTTCCTATATCCTATACAATTAAAAGCAACATTAGTGTTTTTTAAGTTTAAATCAAAAAAGGTCACCCTCTTATTTTCTTTCTCTGCAGTAAATATACCATTTTTGAGGAAATAATTACACTAATTTTTTACAGTTTTTTTTTTATATATTTTTCAATATCTCTCTTTTAAAATGTTCCGTGGGGAGTTTCCAACACGCAAGAGATGAATAAGCAATGCTTGCCGGATGTTTTCATCTCTATTTTTCTGACCTGGGGGAGACCTGTATGTCCTGGAGAACAGTTTGGCCTAGTAATCTGTCTGGCCTGGGCGCCGGTCTGCAATGTGGAAAGATCAAGTATATCATCAAAAGTGATTCTGGTTAATAGTCTTCGACTTGGTCTTAATATGAAGGGAAAAGAATTTCGTTTAGCTGGTTGATTGGGCCACATCGTTGCCTATGTGTTCTTGGGGATGAAGGAAAAAAATGGGATGGGCAGAGAAAGAGGGAGGTGATGGGAGTGGATTAGAGGGTGGTAAATGGGAGGAGGAGGGGTTATAGAGAGGAGGGGCTCCTGGGCGGCATTAGGGAATAGAAGTTTTCTGGCTGATGGTCATGTACCTTATTTTTTGTAATAAGGTTTAACATGTTATCAGTTTCTGCTGAAAGAGAGAGAGAAACAGACAGAGATAGTGAGAGACAGAGAGACAGACATATCAAAACAGGGGACGCCACTAAGTATTAATACTCTTATTATTAAAAATTTGTTGCGGTTAGCCTTATAAAACTGTGTCTAGTTGAGAGCAGCGCTGGTGGTAATGGTGAATAAGTTGCTTGAGTTCATGAAGGAAGCGCAGCGTCTCAGGGTAGAGAAGATTAGCCACTACATGAAAGAAACGAGGAGTTTGAAAATAGAGAAACAAATGCTATCCAGGAGTGAACAGAAAGGAAATGACGATGAAGAGAAAATATAGGTTATGGAATGGGAGCGTAAGTGTTCACAGTGCTCCAAGGTGTGTGGACACGACACACAGAAACTAAAAAAAATAGGTTCATTGCTGTAAATTTATATTAATGTAAATTTATATTATTTGTGACGTCACAAGTGCAATGAGACATTTACTCCGTTTATGGTTATACCCACCCAGAAGAATATGTAATTTATCATGAACCTTTACGTTGAGGGTAGAACATTGAGTTTATCTAGTAGTCAATGGTAATCACTCAAAGTTTCCATAAAAGGGAAATCTGGACAGATTTTTTTTTCAGGACAATTACATGGTTTGTATTGACGTGGGTTGTATCTTCAAGCTTGTTCTCGTTCGTAAACTGATAGCTGGACAGGTACTACGATTAAACAGAAAAAATAATAATTGAAAATTAGACAAATTCTATGAAAAACAGGTTAAAAATGTAAGGAATGGTAGTTTGTGTTTTTTGGAAACTGCAGCGTTACCAAATTTAGTACAGATGGTCGCTGCTACACTCTCAGAATATGCAGATACAAGTCAGAGGTGTGGTCCTGTATAATGAAAGCTACGACCAACAGAAATAAGAATTATCTGAAAGGTATATACACATAAAGAAACGTAAAAAATGCAAGAATGATCACAATTTCAAGAATTTTTAAGGAAACAATTTAGTAATATATAACCAGAAGGTATGGTTCAAAATATATTATACAAAAAGCCGGAGTCCAAAAAATAAACGAATTGAGTTTAGTTACAGATAGAGATTATTAATTCAGTAAATGACACCTGGTTCAATACAAAGGACTGACAGCCTAGTTGAATACAACACACTGGGGTGAAAACTATGCCAAACTAATATAAACACCAGAAAATGACACTGCATGTCAAGAAAACCTAAACTTCTACATCTAAAATTATACATGCTGAATGTTTACAGACAATTTGAAACTTTCTTGTGAAGGAAAAACCCGTAGAGTTTTACAAAGTTCTTTGACCCATTAGGTTATTCAGAATTTTTTGCCCCCAAAAATCAATACTATACCTTCTACAATCATACACTAAAAATAACAAATAAAATCTGAATATGCAATAGAAAAACCAACCAACAAGCAATGGCAAAAATTACAGCAAAATTAAAATAACTTGTATAAACTAATAAGCTTATTAAATCGTTAAAGCCATAGACTCGGTTAATTATCGGAACGACTCCTATGAAAAGACCGAGCTATGTCTAAAAACGTTAAAACAGCCTCCACAGTGAAGAAAAAGACACTTATGTGCAATTCAGGACATCAGCCGGTATCAAAATACCACTTCTCAGCTTGGACAGTCAGCAAAACAATCACACACATTGGTAGAAACACCTGCAAGCAGGTTGTTACTAGCAAGAGGCTAAGCAAATTACTACTAGCAACCTATTTAGCAACTTACTATTGGTGAATTACGTACCCTAGTTTTTTTTATACAAAGAATCATCTTTTGGTGAGGATTCTTTCCGAATGAGGTCCAAGTACTCATCACCAGCCGAAGCCTGACTAACTTGGTGCTTGCCTGCTGGGAAAAAAAATTACAGTGACAAAATATAAATATTTTCTTATTTAGATTTCAAATGAATTTAAAAAGTGACAGGCCTGACAGGAGAGTTGTAGATAAGTGGAAGAAACTGCAGTTTTTTATTAGTAGTTAAAAAAAATAGATTAGATAGACATGATATGGAATGATGTGTTCATGGCTTGACTAGTACCTGCCTTCCATGGGCCAGTAGGACCACTGCACTACTCAGTTTTTTGTGGTCTTTGTAGTTTTACTTAATTTTCTAGTACAGGCAAATATATGAAGTCTGGCGAAGGGTCAACATTTTTATTATTACGGAATGAAGGCAAGTGCAACACTTAGGACTTGTAATAAGACGACTTTTTGCCCTCAGTGGACGAAACGTCTAGTTCTTACATATTTCATGTGTTGCCTCTGTCTATTGCAGTTTCAATATTCTCATACCTGTATACGAGTAACTGTTTTGTTACTAAAATGATGTCTAGCATTATCTGCAATATTTATTTTTAATTAAGTTTCAGTGACTTATGGGTGAGGGAGGAGTACACGCCTCTTACATGTACATGTGCCCAGCTACACCTCAACAATGCCATTTTTACATAACTCCAGGAAATCGTTATCCTTCTCTCTCTCCATTTCTCTCTCTTCCCCATTCAACAACCTCCCTGTTTCTCCCATGGGCTAAGTGCCTTCCACATTTTAGCTGCCTTTTCTGGTGCTTTGCTGCTTTTCACACATGGAAGTGCTTTCCCTAGCTCAGCATCCGTTGGCTGCTCTCCGCTCTCTTCGTCACCACATATTTCCTTCAATTGAACCTTTGCCGTGAAAACGTTCCCCAATTCTCAGTTGGTGATATACTCCACCAACCTTTTCCCTCGATGTAAATTCCCCGACGTAACTTCTGATAACATGTAGACAAAATGAATGTAATTCACATTGAAACTTTTGTTACTTGGTGATGCATACTCGCCGTATATAGGCGTTATACATAACACACAGCACAACACATTTTCTTGCCGATGCCAATATTGGTTAGTGAACGACTAAATATTACTGCAACGGTAAATTAAAAATCAAGTTATTATAGTGTCAGCGGTTTTTGAGTTTTAATCTTAAATTGCCAGTCATTTCTGATGAACAGAGTCAATGTACCTCCTCCCCTGACCTTGTATAATAGGTGGAGTCCAGCTGGAATGATTACACTAATTATTACACCTGAGAGTTTGGCCTCTGTTGGCGTAATTACTCTGAGGTCACTGGTCTTGTTTGTGACTGCTTTTTTTTTCACTTTATTCCGTCATGCCTCTATTGCAGGAAAGTTTGAAATTTGAAGAGCGCTTCGACTGAATATATAACTCAGCTCTCTTGACAGAACAAAAATACATACACAAATGAAGAGCATAACAAGTAAAAGTAGCATTCAGAAAAACTACAAGTATGACAAACACACAGTGCAAAAATACTAACACACCAAGCAAAAATAATAACTAGCGTCAATTAAAATTCTCGCTGAATTGCTACTGTAAATAGACACTCGTAACAGCTCACAGATATTCCTACAGATACCTCGGGAAAATATAAAAACGATGACAAAAGTGAAAAGGCAAAAGTCGTGGAAAAACACTTCAAATGCATTCTATAGCCAGCTGCATGCCGCAAGCTTCACAAAGGGATCACGAGCATCTGCAAACAGGTAATCATGGGCGAGATGTGTGTGAACCATCCTCAATCGACAGACAGTCGTCTCAAAGTGACGATTATCACAGAAGGAGGGCCAAACACCCAAGTCCTGCCAAACCCTCTCGTCTCTTTAGGGCTAACTGGATTTGCCACTTTCCACTGATACGCTATCTATGTATGTTGTCCATGAATTCCCTGCTATAGAGTGACCTTGGAATGGCAACTTGCACCTTACCATCAGCCTGTTCCCATTCCCGGGAAACTAACATGACCAGGAGAACCAACGGAACTTTCTCTCTTAGTGTCACACGTGTTAACGGGCTAACTATTCCTGGATCTTTTGGACCATAGAGACGGTAGAGAGAGAAGGCTACCAACACCGAATTCAGATTTAAGCTTCACGACTTGGCATTTGGTAGAATCCGTCGCAAGCAATAACAGAGTCAATAACAGAGGTTCGATCCTCTTGACAGCTAAGCACGACACAGACGGGTGAAGAGCTTCATTTACAAACTTGAGGGAGAGGGAAAGAGGGATGTAACATTCATATGGTGACGCTGGAGACAGGGGATAAAGTAAGATGTATCCTTTGGGGAAGTGTAGAGTAAGAAAAAGTAGGAACTATGTGAGGGAAAGAGGTGAACTTCGGGAAGCGGTTGGTTGACTGATGAGTGAAAGAAGTGCCCTGGGAAGGAGAGCAGAGAGAGTAAAACGGAAGAGATGGATTAGTAGAAACGTATTGGGAAGAGAGGTGTATTAAGGAGGGTTGTGATGTGTAAGGGAAGATGTGTTGGGGTAGCTGAGAGAAGTGTTGAATAAAAAGATAACTGATAAGTTAGTTTGGGTTGATGGGGCTGAGTAGATGGTACGAGTGTAAGGAAAATACCAGATTGGACGAGGAAATATCGTTGTGGGGGTTGGGTGTTGATTTTGTTTTTTAAATAACAATTTTATACCATTAAATATTAAATACAGTTGGAGTTTGTCTTTATCCTGAGGTGGATCAGTGTGCCTCAGAATAACTTATTATTTTATCATTCGGCTTGGGAAAAATAAGAGGCTTTTACCCTTAGGTAATGCCAGTGCTGAAGTTTTTAAAACGTGGTTCACCTGCCTTGCCTTGCCTTCACCTTTTTCCTTCCCCCATTTCTCCTTCCTTCACTCCCTTTTTCCTTGCTCCCACGCACTCTATCCATCTCTCTTCTTCCCTCCTTGCCTCTCTTCCTTTCTCCTCTCCTTCACCCTGTAGTGGTTTTGGTAGTCTTTGCCATTGTGAGTATCCAGAAGTTGACTAGTAGTTACTAGAACCTCTGTTACACGCATCTCAATGGGATTGCATGTATAAACAGTACCACAAGTGAAGACAATTTGTTATCCATGCTTTCTATCCGCTTCTCTCCTGTAAATTACATGTACTTTTTGCAATATACTATGTAAGAGCGTCCATTTATTTTTTGCCTGAAATAGCAGGATCAAGTGGAGGGTGGGGAGAGCCTTATGTCCTTACTACCCTAGCCTCAGACATCTAGATAAAAAATTATAGTCTTTAATTTAGATTGAAGTAGATAATCCACCTTACCAGAGAGCCTCTTGTACTAATGAAAGACTTCTCCTCTTTGCGTTTTTCTTATAAGTGAATAAGATAAATAGTTCAAGCCTCTATCCTCATTCTTTTATTTTTTTTATTAACACATCGGCCGTCTCCACCAAGGTAGGGTGGTCCGAAAAAAAAAACTTTCACCATCATTCACTCCATCACTGTCTTGCCAGAGGCATGCTTACACTACAGTTATAAAACTGCAACATTAACACCCCTCCTTCAGAGTGCCGGCACTGTACTTCCCATCTCCAGGACTCAAGTCTGGCCTGCCGGTTTTCCTGAATCCCTTCATAAATATTACCTTGCTCACACTCGAACAGCACGTCAAGTCCTAAAAACCATTTGTCTCCATTCGCTCCTATCTAACATGTTCACGCATGAATGCTGGAAGTCCAAGCCCCTCGCACACAAAACCTCCTTTACCCCCTCCCTATAACCTTTCCTAGACCGACCTCTACCCCGCCTTCCCTAAACAACAGATTTATACACTTCGAAGTCATTCTATTTTGTTCCATCCTCTCTACATGTCCGAACCATCTCAATAACCCATCCTCAGCCCTCTGGATAATAGTTTTTGTTATCCTGCACCTCCTTCTAATCTCCAAACTACGAATTCTCTGCATTATATTCACACCACACATTACCCTCAGACATGACATCTCCACTGCCTCCAGCCTTCTCCTTGTTGCAACATTCACAACCCATGCTTCACACCCATACAAGAGCGTTGGCATAACTATCCTCACATACATTAACCTCTTTGCTTTCATGAACAAAGTTCTTTGTCTCCACAGACTCCTCAGTGCACTACTCACATTTTTCCCCTCTTCAATTCTATGATTCACCTCATCTTTCATAGACCCATCTGCTGACACGTTCACTCCTCCAATCTGATATCCAATCTTTCGTTACCGAATTTTTTATCCTCATCACCTTACTCTTTCCTATATTCACTTTTTATTTTCTTCTTTTACATACCCTACCAAACTCCTCCACCAACCTCTGTAACTTCTCTTCAGAATCTCCCAAAAGCACAGTGTCGTCAGCAAAGAGCAACTGTGACAACTCCCATTGTGTTAGATTCTTTATCTTTTACTCCCCACACCTCTTGCCAACACCCGAGCAATCACTTCTCTTACATCCCCATCTATAAACATATTGAGCAACCATGGTGACATCACACATCCTTGTCTAAGGCCTACTTTTACTGGGAAATAATCTTTTTACTTTCCTGTGTTAGGTTAGGTAAGATTTGTCAAGAGACAGAACAAATGTTTTTTTAGGCAGGTCTTCGTCACACGACGACCCGTTACTGGAGCTTTTGGGTCATTTGATCGAGGCCTTCCGCTGGCGTACCAGTCCACCCCTTGTATAATTAAAACGACTTTTCTGTGTTTCTAAATAGCTTTTACCCTGTAGTATTTCGTTTCCCTTACCGACCCCCTCCCCCAAAAAAAAAAAAAAAAAAACCTAGTGTAAGACCAGGCTGACAGAACCATAAACACCTCTGAGCTACTATTAGATAAACCTGTGTTGCTGTCTCACTGAGTGCAATATTCTGATGTTTGTCTACACCTGCGGAGCATGACGCTACCCAGGAAGTGGAAGGCCTTGGTCAGATGACCAAAAACTGCAGCTCGGGGTCATCATATGACTAAGACCCACGTCAGGAAACACTTGTCCTGTTTCCCGACGAACCTAATTAACCTAAAACATAGCCACCCTTGCTAGGTAACCCCAGTAAACAGTGAGGAGGTAATATTTGTATACCAGAATTCACAGCCAGTTTCCATAGAGACATATAAGGTGACTGAAAATTCTATATTGATTCAAAAGGCAGAATCTTTAGTGGTAATAAGAATAAATAAACATTTCCATGTGGGACTTAATAACCATGTAAATGTGTAGACTACGACAGAAGACTCAACAGTTGCAATGTCTAGAAACCAAATGTGAAATAATATAGAAACTGAGAATCCACGATGGTGTGAGCGTAACACGAAAGAAATGGATTTGAATTAGATTTTGAAACTGAAAGACGCCTCGGTTTTGTTTGAAGAGTGTTCCTGGACGGACCAAAACGAAATAAACTTTTCACTTGTAATGTTTATTGCTATTATGTTGTTAGCAGTGTGCACCAATCCCGAATTTATACTTCAAGTATAAATTCGTTATTGGTGCACACTGTATATAATACCGAATTTATACTCCAGGTAAAAAAAATTATACATAAATAAAATGAAATTTGGTGCATCATGTACAGATTTATTTGTAGAAAAAAGAAATAATAAAGAGAATTGCTAGTTCCTAAAATAGCATAGTATACTGATGCAATGGAGGGGTCAGCAGGAGGTATTACGTGGTACTACCGTTCTTTCTCTTCCTATCTTTTGTCCCCGCATTTTCTTGCTGAGGACGGACCTAAATGTCACCTGAAGCTTCTTCTCCAGGGTGTGGGATGTTTGTGGATATTACCACTTACCTACAGTATATAAATCTATATAAATCATACACTAGGTAAATGTTAAAGATGCATCACCAGAAATACAGTTTTGTTCGTAACAAGTAATTACAAGAACGTAAATACACGCACGAAGGAAAAACAAAACAAGAGAAATTAAATATAAAGGCATTCGTTGAAAAAAAAAAAATTTTACCTACTCGTTTCCACTCCACAACCCGCAACCAATTGGTTAAAAAAAGTTTTACGTTTCTGTAACATTTACGTGGAATGGTTGCGATTCACTTGTGTCGAGAACAAAAACAAAAAATAAAACTAGATGTTTGAGTGTCGATACAACTGGGTCACCTGACACTCACTAAGCTTGAACATTGTAATAACCACTTAAAGATAATTTCTGATTATATATATAGAGGGGTAATGCATGCTGTATTTTGGGCACGCGCCCCAGCTCTGAGGAGCTGGATGAGATTTTCGCGTTATAATCAGTGACAAACATGTAACAATATGTACTAGACATGTATCTCTCACACCTCGTGTACTGTATATACTGTATATGCCATCTTTATATCAACAATGTATCTCTTAAACCTTTTGTACCATATTATGTAATAAAATATACCTATTGGTAAAAAAAAAGAATGAAAAGATGGGGTGGTAGAAGTGGAATATTCAAATGGCTTCAGGAAGAAATCCAAATATTCTTCCTTGAAGCCTTTTATCCACTTCTCCGAGGCTATGGGTCCCACATATATATATATATATATATATATATATATATATATATATATATATATATATATATATATATATATATATATATATATATATATATATGTCGTGCTGATTAGGTAAAACTTGCGATTTTGGCTTAAATAGCAACGCTCACCTTGCCATATAAGACAAGTGAAAATTTGTGTATGCAATAATTTCGCCAAAATCATTCTGAAAATAACGAAAAAAATATATTTCATTGTGTTTGTTTATTATTAAATTAATGTTAACGTATCTAAAATATATTTAGTTGGGTTAGGCTAAATTAAATTGCGCTTGTTGTAATAAGGTTAGGTAGGTTTTCAAAGTTTCTCTTGGTACAAAATTATAAATTCTTACATTAACATAAATGAAAAAAAATATATCTTTAAACGTATAAGAGAAAATTTTAGAAATGACTTAATTTTAGATGAGTTATTGCTAATTGACCAGTTTTACCTAATCGGCACGTATATATATATATATATATATATATATATATATATATATACGTTATATATATATATATATATATATATATATATATATATATATATATATATATATATATATATATATATATATATATATATATACACAGTGGAACCCCGGTTAACGAACACCCCGGAAATCGTGCAATTATGTAAGTATAATATTGTAAGTGCTTGTGGAAGTGTATTTTTGGGGATCTGAAATAGACTAACCTAAATGACATTTTTTTAAGGAAGTAAATTTGTTCGGTAATGGCACTTGAGCAGGCTTCTGCAATGATTTTTTCGTTAACCGGGGTTCCACTGTATATATATATATATATATATATATATATATATATATATATATATATATATATATATATATATATATATATATATATATATATATATATATATATATATATATATATATATATTGCTAGGTTCCCAAACAGCGAAATATTACAAACACTGATCTCTGCACATTTAGCTGAACTCATGACAGGACGCAGTGCTTACTGACCTGCCACCGGTCACCTTGGATCAGCTTCTAACGCATTCCAGGCTTACGGAGGAACAAGCTTTCATCTCTCCCTGCATGCATCGACACAACTGAGATGCATGCAGAGAATGAATGAAACTCTGGCAAACTCAGAATGGTGACATCATGCGAAGCTGTGCCTAAATGGAAGTGCCAAGCATCCGATATCTTGTCATGTTTATCCTACTCATCAACGGCTAGTATCCCACCGGGCAGTGGCCACAACAAAAAAAGAAAGTTTCTCCTTTTACATTTAGTAATATGTACAGGAGAAGGTTACTAGCTCCTTGCTCCGGCATTGTATTCGCCTCTTACGACAGCATGTTACGAGGAAAATTTGTTCCACTTCCCTATGAGATAAGTGAAATAAAAAAAACTAGTAAGAAAAATGGAAGAAAACCCAGAATGGTGTACATGATGTAAGTGTGACCTAAATGCAGAAGTAGCAAAACATACCTGATATCTTGCATGTTTATCCTACCATCAAGTAGTATCTGTATTACTATACATTATATATATATATATATATATATATATATATATATATATATATATATATATATATATATATATATATATATTCCCCTCAATCTCTCCTGTCCTCCAGTGTAGTCAGGTTGATTTCCCTAACCTTTCCTCGTAGGGCATACTCCTTAGCTCCGGGACTAAGCTTGTTGCAAAACTTTGCACTTTCTCAAATTTCTTGACTTGTTTGACCAGGTGTGGGTTCCACACTGATGCTGCATACTCCAGTATGAGCCTGACGTATACAGTATACAGTGTCTTCAATGACTCGTTACTTAGTTGTCGAATTGCTATTCTTAAGTTAGGCAGGCGCCCATGTGCTACAGCAGTTATTTGGTTGATGTGCGCCTCAGAAGATGTGCTCGGTATGATGCTTACCCCGAGATCCTTTTCCTTTGACCTCTTAATCTGCATTCCATCTGCGGTCTTTGTCCTCCTCCAAGCTTCATGACTTTGCACCTGCTGGGGTTAATCTTCAGGAGTCATTTGTCGGACCAGGCTTGCAGCCTATCCAGATCTCTTTGTAGGCTTACTTGATCCTCGTCCACCTGTATTCTTTTCATTTGCTTCACATCGTCTACAAACAGGGACACCTCTGAATCTATCTATTATGTCATGTCATTCTCTTATACTAGAAACAGCACCGGACCCAGGACTGACCATTGTGGAACCCCACTTGACATATGCATCCACTCTGACACCTCGTCACGTACCAGCACACGTTTCCTTTCTGTCAGGTATTCACTGAACCACTGCAGTACTTTCCCTACTATTCCTGGCTGTTCCTCTAGCTTTTCAACTAGTCTCTTGTGTGGTACTGTATCGAAAGCCTACTTACAGTCCAAGAGGATGCAGTCTATCCATCCTCCTCTCTCCTGTATTCTGAAACCTTATCGAAGAACTACAGTAGGTTTGTGATACAGGATTTCTCTTCCCTGAACCCATGTTGGTTGTCATGTATGAGCCCATTAATTTCTAGGTGTTCCACAACTTTTTTCCTGATAATAATCTCCATAACTTTACATACTATACATCTCAGCGATATAGGTGTGGAGTTTAGTGCTGCGTGTCTGTCTCCTTTCTTAAAACTTGGGACTACTTTTGCTGTCTTCCACACCTCAGGCAGTTGCCCTGTTTCAATAGATTTATTGAAAATTATTGCAAGTGACACACATATCTGGGCCCACGACATTTAAGGTATCTAGTTCACCTAGCAGTTTCTTCAGCTCCTCGGTTGTGTGCAATGTGTCCAGCCACTGCTGGTGCACCAGCTCCCTCGGTTTGCTGGAAACCTCTCTGTCTCCACGGTGAATACCTCCCTAAATCTTGAACTGGGTTCCTCATATACCTCCTGGTTGCTCCCTGTGAGCTCCCGTCCTTCCTTCCTCAGCCTGATTATCTAGTCCTTGACTGTTGTTTTCCTCCTGATGTGTCTGTATAATAATTTTGGGTAAAATCTGGCTTTTAATGCTGTCATTCTCGTATTGGCGCTAGGCCTCTCCTTATCCATGCATATTCATTTCTGGCTATTCGGCTCAACTCCCTATTTTCCTGAGTTCTTTGCCTTCTATACTCTATTACACTTGGCATTGGCCTCTCCACATCTCCAGGTAAACAATGAGCTCACTCTGGTCTTCCCACTCTTTATGTTACCCTTTGGCTAGAACTTCTAATCTGCCTCCTTGCACTTTGTGGTCGCGCGTGTGCGTGTGCGCGTGTGCGTGCGTGCGTGTGCGTGCGTGCGTGTGTGTGTGTGTGTGTGTGTGTGTGTGTGTGTTTGTCTGCGTGTCTGTCCGCCTCTCCTGAACATACACTATTCGGAACGTTTCGACTTTTTTTTTTTTTAATTTTCAGAAGCCTCCCACTTAAGACGTCCTCAAGTAGCACAAGTATATTTAACTTACCATCTGTAAGAATATAAAATTCACAACAATTCACATGGAGCACTTGAAATGAAACAAACTGGAAATGAGAACCGGAAGGCGTTCTAGTCCTTCAACTATCGTCTAGTCGCGACATAATGATGTTTGAAGGAGAACCTCCAACCATCACGTTCGAATAAGCGTGTTGAGGTCACTTGATGCAGGGAATTAGAGAATTCTTCTCGATCCTTAAACCAAGACCATTTACCTCCCAGTCCTTGGGTTCTGTACGACCCTTCAGAATTGAGAACTTCTCGTAAATAAATAATAATGTACATTTGGTTATTCATGTTTGTAAATGATTCGCTTCGTTCTCATTTTCGGTTATCTTAATTTGTTCCCATCAATACCAATTTGCTGCAATCGTGCTTTATTTATTGTCAGATTCTGGTTTGCAAGACAACCTTATGTTTCTGATATCTCCAACAATCTATTAATTTCGTGCCACCTGTCAATTATTTCCACCTAGGATATCAAAGACACGTAGACATTGCGAGTCTTCATTATTTTTTTTAATGAAGGCTTGGCTCTGCATGTCTGTGATTCCTTACGTCTGGGGCTTACTGTCTTTCATATTCTCACCTAATTTTACTAAAAAAAAAAAAAAAAAATTTTTACTCTCATCACACACGGCCGAATTCAATGTTCATGGCAGCAGCTTCTGTGATGCGAAAACTATTTTGGAGTTTAATAATGCTGATAATTGTGAAGTCACCGAAGAACTGCTAGACAGCCCATGAGAAAATAACCTAGAGCGTAATTGATTATTCTTGAGAATTGCTAATAACTAAAAAGGGAGCCAGTCAACACGCTGAATAATGTAGTCGACTTAAGCAAACTGCGATGTGATTGGCTGGTGAATACATCAATATTAACAAGACAAGAAACATACTCGTGAATATTTTATTCATCAGTCCAGTGATAACGACTTTTCGACGTGCCACCTAGTGGTGAATTGTTAAGAGTACTTTTAATATCATAGTCGCCGTAATACTGAATAATAACAAGATTTAATATTGAAGACTGAGACATTTATGCAACATATGAGAATCTTTATTGAAGAAACGTTTCACCACACAGTTGGATTCATCAGTCCAATACAAAGCAGAAAGGTGTAAGGAGAGGAGGAGATTTGAGGTAATCAGTCCCTCAGCCTGGAATCGATGTGTTCAGTCCATCCCTCTTGTAGAAAATACAGCATAGGGCCAGAAAACCTCTTTCAAATCCTAACTCTACTGAGCGCCTCACTATATGAAATCCCATTTAATTTTACGTTTTTCTATTTCTACTGTATAATCCATAGAGGTTTAAGGGATGTGTTTTAATACAATAATGATTATACATCAACCAACCTGAATTTCTCAAAGCCATCTGTTCACGGAATATTTTTATTGTTTGAAATGAGGTTTCATAAGCATGTGAAAATACATAATTAACTTAAAAAAAAAAAAATACGAGTATGCCACGACAACCAACGCAGTTGGTAGTCTCTTACATACGTAATGACATAAGAACAATTTATTTTTTTCTCAAAATAGTCGGTCAGCTACGCACGTGAACGTATATCTACGTGTGGACAGTTTAAGGGTTAAATCAGATCAAACAAATAAAATCAATTATTTGTATTGCAATAACAGTTATATGGTGTACAGGTCCTGAACGACTCCTTATTGAGACGTCGGAATGCTGTTTTTAGGTTTGCTAGGCGCCCGTATGCCACAGCAGTTATTTGGTTGATGTGCACCTCAGATGTGCTGGTGTTATATTCACTCCAAGAAGGCAGTATGATATTAACTAACGTTAATATCATTACGATTCCTTGTGCGGTGCTAAGACGAGCTGCATGTGACTAAGGCCAACGTAAAGATAAATTCTCCCCATTTGTCTTAACAGACAAAATTATCTCTCCATCCCTCCCCCACATTCTTGCAATGTCTCTCACCCTCATGGGATCGGGAAGGAAAAAAATGAGCGTCGACTGATAGCCAGGTATTTATTTACTGAGAAGCGAACAGGGGATTGAACTTAAGTCCTTAAGATTGTGAGCCGAATGCTTTAGCCACTGAACTACTGTGTTCAAGCGTAATGAACAATATAGAATCAACTTGGTTTGTAGGATCACGTTAGTACCTAGCAGAATGAGATTAAAGTCAATCTTATAATGACACGTACCCGTCAAATATTCTCCATTAATGTGTGATGTGATTCATTTGTTTGGATAAGCGTTTACTAAGAATGAGAATATCGAGTTCAGGCAGTTGTTGATTTTGTAAGAATAGCCATTAAGGTGTCACCTTCCCAGTGTTAGTATTCACTAAATCCCAACCTATAAACGAATTACAGTCCTTGTTTCCTAATGATTTGTTAGTACAGTAAACAATAATACAAAAGCTGATCATGTTTCTTACATACAGGACTGCGGCTCATTGTTGTAAGACTAATTGGTTTCTTAATGGTCATTTTGTTATAGCGAATGTGTGTAGCTGGAGGCATTGTAAGATGAAACCTATCATTCATTATTAATATACTTAAGATTGAAGTTAAGAACAGCACTTAAATAGAACGTTCAAAGATCTAGTTACCATTAGTTGCCTCCAAATCTAGTGAGAGAAATTTGATAAAAAGAGATCATTCCACTTTCAGACCAACCTGAAACTGAAGAAGTACTTCCTGACGTCCCTGTAAAGATTTTTGCAAAATAGAAAGTATACTGAATAACTTTACTGTTTGCAAGAATGTCCTGAATTAGAAAACACATCCTGTGAGCTTAATCCCTCATTCATGTATCGCACAAGACTGAACCAATTGGCATCTGTGTACCCCT
Source organism: Cherax destructor (assembly GCA_009830355.1). NCBI lineage: Eukaryota > Metazoa > Arthropoda > Malacostraca > Decapoda > Parastacidae > Cherax > Cherax destructor. Next base: position 49,689 of record WNWK01005517.1, on the reverse strand, counting down.
GAATGTTGAAACAATATAAATATCCACAGACAGCATCGTTTATTTAATTTATATCTCCCAGTCTCGGACAGATAAACCAGTTTACCTTTCCCTACACATGACAAGTTAACAATTCCATGTGTTCCAATTCCCGATAGCTGAATCCATGATCTTTCAATCCCAAACGGATGAACCAATCTTCATCTGTCTACCCTGATCAGTTGAGCCAAGCAATATCCTCACATCCCAGACTCTGGAATCCATTATTTTTTTATTCCAGACTGCTTTACGTATATGCTGTACTTTTATCAAGATTAATGGACTGAAGGCATCGACTTCAGGCTGAGGGACTGATTACCTCCAACACTGTCTCATGTTTCAACATTCTTTGTGTTGAAATGATGAAGCCACTGACTGGCGGAACGTTTCAACAATAAAGATTCGCAAGTGTTGCACAATTTCTCATTCAACACAATCACAGTGTGTGGCTTTGTTGCCGCATGCGGGGCGCATGCGGCCCTTCTAGGAAATGGATGCGGCCCTCGTATGAAAATATGAATTCACTTTAATGTAGGTTCCACACTGCACGGTATCAACAATTACAAAAGATTTAGAGCCATTTTACACCAAAACATTATCGCCCCCTTTAACAAACACTTGTTACTTCTGGTCAGTGTTGGTTTATCCTGATAGCACCTGTAGCACCTGCTACGCCGTATGAATAATTACTCGTAAATTATAACTCAATATAATTTCGTCTGGTTTCAAAACTCATCACGTATTAACTCTTTTCATAATTATGTTATGAAAACATAGAGCAATACGCACTGGGTGTCTGCACAGAATGAATTAGTTTAGTAAAATATATAATTTTACTGAAAACTAATTATAAAATGTTATTTCATTAATTTTGTTCAAAGTTCTAATTAATAATCATTATCAATAGTAACATTTCTGCGTTACAAAATATTTATAATAAACTTAATGCATTCTCTCTTTAAAAATTCATAAAAGGTTGGACCAATGCTATCAGAGCTAAATTATTAACATGGGCATCGTACCTGTCTATATGCAAATTGCGTGTTAATCACGTTGTTAAAATAATGTTTACCTGTTCACTAGTGACTGAGGTTACCCGGCCTGGGGCAGTGTCAGGTGTAGAGATGCATCATAGTGCAGTAATCAAGGTTGGAGAAACATGACAATAACGCTGCGTTTGAAGCATAGAATGCAGAGGAGAGGCATCATCACAGTGCCGAGATACAGGAGCATGTACAGAAATATTAATACGTGCTGAGACCGGAACTTACTTCTCAATCAAATGAGATACGTACATGCTAGTTGTAAAATGAGTGCTGCTGGCTGAACTCGTGTAATATACTGGTTCCTATCCAGACCCAACTCCACACAGCAGGTGGTTAATCCCTCAACTGTTCAGTCATTTTGTCGTCTCAAACACTTTGTTTTCACTACTTTTACTGTTTTATTCATCGCTCTAAATAACTTACTTTCTTTAATTAGTAATATAACAATCAACAGCCCACTTCTAATCTCACCTCGCTTACAGATAGTGGCAGTCCCCAATCTCTAGCCGATTAGTCATACCCAACCTACTCCAATATCTTCAGGAACAATGCGCATCACAGCTCCACTAACACTTTCACTTCCTGAAGGCACACACACACACACCTAAATCCCAATTCCTAAACTCTGTCCCCCTCTCCCAACACTTTTCAGCCCAGGGTGACGTGTACTTTAACTGGTGAGAAAGCATTCGACTCAATCACAGGATATCGGATTCGATTACGGGTACCTGTGTGTTAGCAGACTGTTGTCGGCTGCATCCAGGGAATATTAGTGTTCAGAAAACTCCAGTACAGCTGAAAGTAAAGTGTTGGGTTTAAGGTATCCATGCCGTGTCAAATATCTAATGACGTTTATGAAAAAGAAAGTCTCTCCCACGCCTGCTTCGCAGTCTACCGACAATAAGCTTTATCCCCAACTAATTCTACCTCACAATACCCCTACAAATCTTAACCTGTCTGGTGAAGACCACACATCAGTGACTTACAACTGAAAAGAAAACGAAAATATTATTTTTAGAAACCTGTACAAAAAACATTAAAATAGTTATTCATCACAAAAGAATATCTCATCTTTCACCCCATAAGTCTTGTAACGATGCATTGCTCTATGAAATCTGTGATGACTATTACAACCGAGATCAACACTGGACATGGTAAAGACATCTGAAAATCTCTAAAGGAAAGACAGTATGGACGCAGCTAGATAATTATTTAATGCAGGTGAGAGTAGGACGAGGGTACACAGATAAAATGTGACCAACATGAGGCAGACTGCACAATAGTAGTAATTACTTAATGTGAGGCAATAAACCTGTGTTTGTCATTCAGCACAAGTACTGGGGAGTGTCTTACGTCCGGTAGTGGCTAGACCACATGCTACCTGGTACATAATTAATGACTACCGCCATTATCTATGGAGACCTTTCATAAAATAAAAAAGGGTAAATCAGTGAAAAGAGTTTGGTGACAAATGAATTTTAATCCATTCAACGGCTCAAGCGTTCATATGACTGATCTAATTCGCAAATTAAGAAAGACCAACAGCTGGTGTTCTTCTCAGCACCTTCATATACATACATATACATATATATATATATATATATATATATATATATATATATATATATATATATATATATATATATATATATATATATATATATATATATATATATATATATATATATATATATATATATATCATGTAGTAATTCTCCTCCTACATTTAAATATCTTGGTGAGGATATGAGAGTTTCTCTACCTTTACACCATTCTGTGTGGGTGCCTTGACGTCGAAAAATGATCTTGATCCATAAAATTGGAGCTAACCTCCCAGTGCCAGGATAATAATAATACATTCCCTATTCCCCAGGAGCTATGTGACCCATCATACGGGCTTAGCGACTCTCTCATGGGTATAATCCTCGGGTACAATATTCCACACACTCTCCAGTTGGTGGAAAAAGCCAAGTTATTAAATTATCACAGGCACTAGGGGATGTGGGCGACCCAACCAAGGCAGGCAAACTAAATTTCGCAGATAAAACTTACCACACAAATAGCACCCAAGACAACCTTTCAAGAGCAGGTTACCTCCGCTTATCGTCGCTGTTTTGTTTTTTTAAATCCCACCTCATGAATGTCACAGTAAAAAGGCGGCATAAAAATTCTTTTGGTATCTTGAGCAGAGAATTCCATAAACTTCAAAGTAATCTGAGAATCGACAGACTCGCAATGGGAGGCCGCACCGATCCACAGGAACATTGTAGTAATAACAGAGAGAGAGAGAGAGAGAGAGAGAGAGAGAGAGAACAACAGATAAACAGAATAAAGTAATGAAGCAGGTAGGTGGTGAGGGAGCGTAAAGGTAATCCCCCCCCAAATAGAGGTGAGGAGACAAAGGAGACGGGGGAGCTGGGGACAAGAGTAAGGTGTTATCTCACCACCTGGTTAGTCTTGACTCTCTTCCCACACCTGTGACAATGAGCACCTCCTCACACAAAGCATTGATTACGGCAGTTAACTATTCTTAGAAACGCACTCTGCTCCTGTCTTATTTCAGTACTCTGTCCAGGTACTGAAATAAGACAGAAACAAACAAAATAGTTTTCGTCTAATTTAGGATAAATTACCTAACTTTAGTATCGGTCCTAACACCTGTTCGAAGTACCAATTGATAACCAACATTTCAGAATGTATTTTTTTTTTTTACAAGGTGGACTGTAAATCATAAAAATACCTTTTCAAATGACTAAACTCCATTTACTACTAGAAATCCAGGTCAATATTTGTTTATTTCTTTTAACAAATAAACTGTGCTTTGCATTATTTTCTTTATTATATCCATTCATTAAAATAGAAGAGCAATTCAAAACACACCAAAATAATCATCTATCATCTTACGAGCTACGACATCCGTCTTGTGCAACGTTATACCCTCATGAAGACGGTTAAAGGATGAAGAGCGTGTAAGACTATCCACCTGTGTGTACTCTGAGGTGTTCCTCCCTCCCTCACTACGCCTCTCCTCACCTCGCTCAATAAAGACGCGACCCTTGTCAGCCTGAGAGTGATGGTGGGGTGGACGTGGTGGTGTCACACACAAGCTCAGGATTACGGTAGACCTCGATTTATTGTTCAGGGGTAAAAAACTACAACATATCTTCTGAGAACAGGTACACACACACATACAGTATAGGCTAGGTGGCCAAAGACTGCAAACCTCACACAAGGAGAAAGATCTTGGGGTGAGTATAACACCGAGCACGTCTCCGGAAGCACACAACCAGATACCTGGTCAGCATATGGGCGCCTGGCAAACCTGAGAATAGCGTTCCGATACTTTAGTAAAGAATCGTTCAAAACACTGTACACTGTGTACGTCAGGCCCATACTGGAGTATGCAGCACCAGTTTAGAACCCACACCTGGTCAAGCACGTCAAGAAATTAGAGAAAGTGCAAAGGTTTGCAACAAGGTTAGTTCGGAGCTAAGGGAAATGTCCTATGAAGAAAGGTTAAGGGAAATCGGCCTGACGACACTGGAGGACAGGAGGGTTAGGGGAGACATGATAACGACATGTAAAATACTGCGTGTAATATATAAGGTGGACAGAGACAGGCTGT